>CACRXK020013409.1:0-14069 GCA_902702795.2 Paramuricea clavata
AAGTGAAAATCTCAATTCACTATTACTCAGGTTGGTAAATTTCATGGACATGCTGTTGATAAAATTTATCATTGCTATAAATTAGAGAGGTTTCACTCACATGCAGTGTGTTCATTGAAGTATTTAGTGTTATATGAAAAAAGCACAAGTTTTAAACCCTCCCATCTGATAATTTTTAAAGTGAAATGGTGCGAGTTTCATGCCTTTTTATAAATTTTTTATTGTATAGGAGCTATTCAAGACCGTTGACACCATCTGATGATGTGCTGTTGGAGTCATGCCGAGAATTTGCGGTTGGAGTTGTTTCATGCCTGAAAAGTGCTTCCTTTTCTCCAATTTACTTGCCAATGCACTTGGATGTGTGGAGATTTATTGTTCACCAGAGAGGAAAAGAGTCGAATCATCGTGGTCATCTTATGCTTGAGAAGAATGATGTTTCTCGACTTAAATTCCTGCCCAATAACTGGTGGTATTTTCTGAATGAAAATGGAGAAGGAAAGGCTGTTGACTTTCCCATAAAGGTCAAACCAGTTCTCTCCTGGTCTCCATTGACATTTGAGTTGCGCAAGGGCAAACTTTGCCAGGCTCCGACAATGCCTTTGGAAAAACTAAAACTATATATACTAAAGAGGCCAATAATTTAATTTAACATAATATATTTCATATACAAGTATAGTTTCTAAATTAGTGTTCCGAAGCTGATTGAATAGCCATTTGGTATAGCTCTTGGAGCTGCTTTATATTCCGTGCTCTAGTTGGGTAACCCATTTCTTAACCCAAATCTCAAGCGGACTCATAGTGTGTACAGCATCCAACCCATTGTCTTGAGTATGGCCATTATTTTCAGGGGTTTTCATATTTTCCCGTCGTGCTGCCCTGCTCTCTTTTATTGTTGTTGACCAGTATTCAGCATTTCTCTTAGTGTATGGCCTTGATGTTCTCCTAAATTCCTCCAAGTTTTCGAGGCGTTTGCTTGCAAGGAGGACATCTTTTGCAGCATCCCACTTGTTAGACTTTAAAAGGTGAGTCTTTCTGCAGTCGTCGTTGTTTTTCTCTACTCCTAAGATGCATTGTTAAAAATAATTGACCGCATCAGAAAACAAAACAAGAATCTTGATTTCTTTGTTAATTGTTATGCATATATATATATATATATATATATATATATATATATATATATATATATATATATATATATATATATATATATATATATATATGTATATATATATAGATAAAGATAAAATAAACCTGGTTTACTTCATAAGATTTATTCACTACAAACTTGTTTCGTATGACAAGCAATGCTTGCCACACTCATCAGGTGAATTTAAATCCACCTGATGAGTGTGGCAAGCATTGCTTGTCATACGAAACAAGTTTGTAGTGAATAAATCTTATGAAGTAAACCAGGTTTATTTTATCTTTATCTATATATATATATATATATATATATATATATATATATATATATATATATATATATATATATATATATATATATATATATATATATATATATATATATATATATATATATATATAGATAAAGATAAAATAAACTTGGTTTACTTCATAAGATTTGAATAAATCAAAGATGTGAATAAAGATGTGAATAAATCTTATGAAGTAAACCAAGTTTATTTTATCTTTATCTATATTAGCTCTATACTTCGGTATATCGAGCACTCTACTCATATATGATTCTAAATACATATTTGGTATATATATATATATATATATATATATATATATATATATATATATATATATATATATGTACTATTTAAAGCACGCGTAGGAGTGTTTTATCACATATAAAACACGACGCGTAGCGGAGTGTATTATATGTGATAAAACACGACTACAAGTGCTTTAAATGGCTTAAAAAACGACTCATCTTATACGAGTTCATTGGCGAAGTAAGTTTTAAAATAAACTTTGTCTAAACCGAGAAAATCAAAGCTAAAGTTTATGTAAATTAACATGATTTTATATCACATATAAAACCACGACACGCTTATTATTTTTCTTTGTGTTTTGCTCCTGAATTATTAATGAGTTTTTTAAGTATATATATAAAAATTTGTCATGAAAGTATTTAGTTACTACCGTACCTTGGCCACTGAATTTCCTTATTCCTGAATGCTCTCTCATAAAGTATGGGATATGATAGACCATTAGATGCATATATGGTGTTACTTTTTTCTTACTATAACCATCACCTATTCCTTCCAGTGATATAAAAAGCTGGACCCATGATTTTGCCTAAGAAATGAAAAAAAATGCTGCCATTAGGATAAAAGAAATTAGCAGGATGAATACAAATTACTAAAACAATGTACAATTACATCACTGGATCTTATCAATTGTAAAGGTTTGTTTGATATCAGGCATATTATTTAGAATATTTAATACCATACCTTCTGAAAGTATTCATCAACTTTAGCGGCATCGATGCTTTTTGATGTTAGTATGAGGCAAAGATCATTGAAGTCCTAAATAAAATATAATGAAACAAGTCTAAAAGGCTTGTTAAAATTCCAGATAATTGGCTAAACGGGAAACACTACAATTTGTCTGACAATATTCAGTGTGAAGTGCTACAGTATTAAAAGTTATTATAATTAATTAAAAAAAACTTACATTCCATAGTTTAATAACACTATGTTGGATATTTTGATCAACAGCATCTGGATTGATTTACAAATTTTTTGCAAGCTTTTCAAGAAGTAATCTCTTATCTGGACCCATTAGACTTGTAAAATCATATGTTCCACTCCCACTACCATTAGCATTCATTTTCTCCCATATTGAGAAAGACACACCACAACTTCTTATTGCACATAAAAGAGCATCTATATGCCCAGTCATTCTCTGATTAGGAGGCTTATTGTGGTTGTCTTTTCCATCTAAAGACAGTGCTCCTAATATCAAGTTGTTCAGCAAAACATCTGCCAATATAAATTTAAATTATGTATAAGTGCCAATATAAATTTAAATTATGTAGTACAGTTACTATAATTTAAACCTCATCTTCGCAGTTCATGCAGTGTCGGAATAAATCAATTATCTATTAAATAAGTTATATAAATATTAACTTTAATCCTAAACCTGTGGTCTCTTTGTTTACACACAGAGGTTTGTTTACACACTGATTATTAAACAATTTAGTTTGAAAATGAAAAGTAAGACAAATGGAAAATTGTGTGGAAACATACTAATACCAAAGATATAGTGTTTCCAGATAAGTTAATTTAATATTACTCATTATTACCAGTGACTCGAAGCATCAAGTGCAATTCATCAGGGACAATGTTCCGCAGTCCAATGTTCAACAAAGGCGGATGCACACAAGAGTACGTTTGTTTTCTAACGCATTCAATAATATCTTCCAGGGATCTCACCAAAGGAATTTCCCAACAATAATTTTCAGGTTTCGTCATGTCATGTCTAAGGTAATAAAAGTTAACATAAATTGTTGAAGAACTGAAGTAACATATTCTTGGGTTTCATATGACTTCATAAATTTGACCGGGGGGGGGGGTCAACTTTAAATCGAGACATAGTCATCAGAATGAATTAATTGTTCACTGTATGTGTTGGCCTTGTGTTTGGTGGCAAATACATGCAATTTCCTATCATTTGCTCACTCCAGTACAACATAAGCATCAACACATTTTAGGTTGACCCCCCGTCAGATTCACTGCAAAATGCCGTACTGAAACTCAAGAATATAGATATATTTCTAACCGCATGTTTTATCTGCGCCATTTTTAACAGATTACCTGTGCTTTTTGTGAAGTTTGCACCAAATGCAAGAATGGTCAGATGTGGCCCCTTTCATGCCGCATATTTCCAATAGAAACTGAAAATTCAATAATCAAAATTACCATTCTCTGAATTTGTAAATTTAATGTACAGATGTATGAAAATTAATTATTACTTTATAATCACCCCCAAGAAACATATCCACCATTACATCCTGATCGTCTACTTTAATTTTTCCCTCTCTGGTAATTTTGTTGATTGATTTGAATAACTCAGAGCAAGAGCACTTCAGAAGCTCATAACTTTCTTGCCCTTTAATAACAGCAACTGTGTGGTTGCCTATAAATTAATAAAAGGTGCAATATTAATTATAAGTAATATAGCATGGCATTCAGAGCGATTAGTGATTAAATGTACCCGAAAGCCGAGAGAGGTTTAGTAAAAGCCCCGAGGCGCACAGCGTCCAGGGGACTTTTAATAAACCTCTCGAGTCTTGAGGGACATTTCATCACTAATCGACCGTAATGCCATGCTATCACTTTGTAATATCATAGCTACCGAGACAATAAAACGGTTTCCTTCGATTGAATAAGTTGAAATGAAAAGGTGTGCTTGCTTTTTGATACTAATGACTATTGGGATGTTCGATAATGAGGTTACGGTTGATTTTTCATGTCTGTTAAATATTTAATTGAACATCAATATAAGAGGTTATGCATAAAGATGAGGGACGATGAGTAACTAATCGTCCCATGGAGTGATTAATTTCTAATCGTCCCTCATGCTTTAGCAATGAGGTAAATTAGTCATTAATCGTCCCTCGCCAAACAAAGGAATTCGAGATAGCTATGATATTATATTTTATATTACCAAAATAATGACCAGGACATGTAGGACAACTAGTTGGAACCAAATGTTGGAATGAAATTGTAGTAACAAAATTGTACTAACCTTTTGATGACATTACATCATCACTATCAATAACAGAAAAAGAAATGACAACAAATGAAGTCTTGCGAGTCATGTTGGCTCCATCCCCACTAATTTTCACCCTGACTTTCTCACCATTTTCCACTTGGATTTCACCTTTTTGAATCTAGAATTAAATTTCAAGAGATAAATCAAAATGATTCAATAAACTCAATAAATTTCAAAGCTTAGTTCATATGCATTGATAAATTAACCCACCTTGTTTCTTAATACATCTGCCAATTCACTTTCAAAATCCAGTTGTGCTCCTTCAGCCTGCCCTGGTGTTCTGGAAATGTGAACCAATTTGTTTAAATCCTGCTTGCATTGTTTTATCAAATATGATCGTGGTAAATCTGCACCTGACTCTCCGAATGTTAACTCGTGGTATGCTGCCTCGCCAATGCAGAATCTATCAGTAATAAATGTAACCTGCTTTATAACATCCTTTTCGTCTTCGCTAAGCTTTTGGTAAGATTTGGAAGTGCCCTCTCTAGGTGAGCTATATTTTACTTCATGGTGCAAACCAGCCTCATCTTCAAATTTGATAGAGGATACATCCAAACCAAATGCTTTAGCGAACCATAAAGACCTTTCTGCTTTCGTCTTTAATTCCGTCATAATCCGGTGCTGCTGTCTTTGTCCAACTTCTGTAAATGTTTTCCTCCTCTTATCTAAATCCTTTCCATGCAATTCCTCCAGCTTCGTCACCAGCTCAAGTAATTGTTTGTTACTTTGCTCAAGTTCTGCATTTCTGTTCACTTGCTCTTCCAACTCTTCTTCCGATTTGCATTTCTGATCATTAAGAGTTTTCAAACTTTCGGATAACTGCTCACATCGTTCATTTATGCACCTATTTTGCTCAGAAAGTTGTGTCGTTTGGGCATGAAGTTGCTCCATTGTTTTCCTGGTCTCGTTTAAATCCTGGCTTTGAATTAATTCACTCTTCATGACAACAATGCGCCTGAAAAGGTTTGAGCAAGATGTATACTGTCGCCCACATTTCCCAAACAACTTACTTTTTGCCATGGAAGACAAAGCTCTGGCATGCTCTTCAATCCTGACACAGTTTTCCTTTAGGGTGGTTACATGCTGTTCCGCCAAGAAACGATTGATAATATCAACTAACTTTAATTTGCCTTCGGGACCTTTCTTCGTAGTAAAGTCATACCAGCTTTTAAGGCACTTGTTTTTAACTTTTATCGTAAAAGCAATGCCTTCCTCCTCTTCGCTACCATCGTCTGCATGTTGTATTAAAAAACAGTGTTGAAATTTTGCGAAATCATACGCTTTTTCGTGATTTTTTGCCATCCTACAAGCTGAGCTACAACCTGTGGAATTGTATTTACATACTTAATTTTCGCGCGTCCGCTAAATCCTACGAGGGTCTCCCGAGTTTCTTCCGTACATTTACGGCCACAAAGATACCGCTGCTAACAACAACTGCAGTACGGAGAGAGTGTATGTTCCAAGGAGTATTTTGATATATAACTCGGCTACATTCAGCGATTTTTGCTCGAGAAAAAAAAATTTGTATAGGAATTTCGCACGCAGCATCACAGCTCGTAATATGGGGATATTTGGCTTGCACCAAAGGCTAAGAATTCATATTTTGAACTGGATTTTGGAAACATTTGCTCAGGTTGTTTATCATTCAGATTTTTTCCTCTGGATAGAGGTAAGTTCGAAATTTATTATGACGTGAGTACAAATTCAAAATGTATGCCTTGGTTTGAACAATCCTGCATCATAATCTGCGTTTTATAGCATTTCACAGCAATTTGTAGGGTATTTATACACGGAATAGCTGTCAAAATCAGTTCTCCGAATGGAACAGCTTTGCGATGGCCTATCATTCTCATTTTTGTGTCATTCTCTTCCTTTCAATGTCAATATAACGAATCTGTGAGTACAAAATGAATAACTTTAAATTTAAGAGAGTTATTTTCGATAGTTTTCGTATTCCTAATGTAAATTTAAGTAAATTTTTATTTTGCTTCAATTGACATCCGCTGAGCATCGCGGGCTCAAATGTCTTAAATTTCTGGCCATGCGATAAAGGCAGTTTAGTTCTATAGTAAAAGAACATTTTAAAACGTTTTGTGAAGTGTTTGTGGTTGAATTTTACCTTAAATTCAAGCTTATATTACGTATAATAACATACCTAACATATATATGTTTAGGAAATTGATAATTTTGTAATTAAAAGTGATATTTATAGGGGATTTTTCATTTGTAAAAATATTCTTAAAAAATTGTCGTGTTACCATGACAACTACTTAAAATACTTCACGTTCGGAAAATAAAATGGTTTTGTCAGCAAGGCGAGGGTTTCTGCATGCATGTATTTTCTAGTTATATTTATATATACATGGCCAGAAATAAATGAGTACCTAAAAGTCATTAACTGTTAATGTCAAGTCTCACTCAGCTGGTTTGCTTTTAGTTGCTCCTCTTCGAGCCCTACAGCATTTGTCCTGTACCTTGTACTGCATAGCAGCTCTCTTTCCATAGACTGTATCATCCAGACCAAAAGCTGAAAAAATAGGAATTGATAAAATCAGATTTATTTAATATGTTTTAGATTTAATTGGCATTGAGACAGCAAGAATAATCCAGATAGTGTTAGGCCAAATAGGGAATTCCCTTATGATAGCCATGTCTAATAGATTACCAGATATATACTGGCTTAATTAACCATCTGCTAGATTACATTTGATTTAATACTATTTTTGTAAAGTATATTACAGGAGACAACTAATTAGGCCAAAGAAATCACCAACCTAATCTTTTTATATACGAGATATTATTATTTTTGCATATGAGATTAAATAGAAACCCAGGCATTCTTTTTTTGGACTTAGTATGAAGCATGGAAAGATAGTTAAAATTGTTTGGTATCAGACAGAGTAAATTAATTTAACAAGACAGAGCACATTAGGCCAAATTGCAGGTCAATGGGTCCAGCTACTGCCCTTCCCCCTGCATTATTGCAGGCCTTTGGACAGCTCTACCTGTACCATACTGTAATGACTCATTCATGACAGAAAATTGGCTATTGCACACTGACCCTTTATACTTCTGGCATAATTTAGATTATTAAAGCACTAAAATACTAAAGCCCTGTTGTACCCTATGCTCAATTTTTGGTATGGCACAGATAAAACTGGTGCCTGTACCAAATTTATCTGTGCTCGGCCTGTATGAATAGGTAGTCCAAGCATGGTAAACATGTTACAGGTACCAAAATTGAGCACAGTGTCAGTGTTAACAGGCCTTAAAATGGCTGCATTTGGAGGTAGACTTAGGATTCATGTGTAATTATGTTGTTACTAGTTATTAAATTTTTGTAGTGGCTGTTTATAAGATCGAGACTGATTTGTCTGGCCTGGGTGGCCACCTTAGCTGGGCCAGTTTGTCATTTTAACTAAAAGCAGACTATTTATTCTTGTTAATTCTTACCTTACAACACCAGTTTGTCAACTCAATCCAGATCTGATTGTTGTGACTTGAGAACAATATTTGTAGCTAGACTATAACCCAGTTCCATATTAATCTGAAAATATATAAAGAGAACATTAGGCATTAATGTATGTATGTATGTATTATCTGCTTTATCGACGTAAAGTTTTATAGGGGATATACAAACCAGCAAAAAAGCATTTTGAAAGCTTTACAACTCAAGTGTGGACTTTTTGAGAATTCGCACGCGGCAAGCAAGTGCGTTTATTCAATACACTTATTTCAAATTTCAAACCACAATATGTCTGAAATGAGTTGTCATTTTAAGACTAAATTGATGAAAATAGATATAACAGCGATTTTGGATATCCTACTTATTTAGTGTAATTTAATACTCGAAGTATTCTTGCCAAAAAGGTCAAAAAAGGTCATGTACGCACAATCTGGTGTCGTTTGAAACATACTTTAGCTAAAATAACAACTTGAACAAGAAGACCAACAATGGGGTCACGAAAACAGTCGAAATTGTGCCCAAATTTGCATAAAGAGTTTGTCTAAAAAGATAACTTTAAACTAGATTCAACCAACATTAATGCGGTCGAATTTTGTGAGTGTTTGATCTCATATTTCTACTCAAAAATACCCTTTAAAAAAACGTATCTGCTCACTTGTGTTCCGTGTTCATCTTTCTTGTGATTTCCGACTTCTATTTTTAATAAAGTTTGGAGAAATCCTCATCTTTTTGGCTGAAAATCTCGCGCATGGTTCACAGAAGAACTTGGCCCAAAACGTCAATACATTCGCTTTCCTTTCATGCCAAATTTTCGTTGTAGATCATTCAAAAACCTCTTCCTTTTTGCTTTTAAAACTTGCTGTGAAATCCTTCTTTGCAAGGGTATACATAAAGTGCGAGCCAGCGAGCCATGCCGATGTTGCGAGCCACCACAGATCGGTGTGAGCCACGCGATGTATGCGAGCCATGTGCAATAAATAAATATAAGAAATTGTTCTTGACCAAATGGTACTGAGTACATCTTATCCCCAGGACACAATAAACAACAAGTTTGCATATTAGACTGATTTTTGATCTAGGTAAAAAAGTAACTTCCCATAAAGAACTTGTTAAAACTGGTCAAAATGCAAAGTTTGGTTAGTGGGAAATGTTGTAGAATACGGAAGGTGTAGCCTTGCGGGGTTTGCATGCATGTTTTGTATATGTTACAAATTTGCCGAAAATGCTAACTATTTCCGCACATAATACTAACATATGCAAGGTTTGCAAAGTTGGCAAATTTGATTTCAAAATCGACAAAATATTGAAAAAATCGTTCCCAGAAAACAAAAGAAACACAAAATGTTGTATTTAACTTGAACGGTAGGATTCCTTTATTATTTTACTATGTCAAACATATTCACAGACAATTTAAAACTTATTTAAAACTCCAAAACATTCACTTCAAACAAATAGCAAAAACCATCCCGACTTTTGGGAAAAACGAAGCTGTGATATTCTTTAAAATCCATTTTATTTTGTATGCTATAGATTTCCCAATTTGTATGATACTATTTCTTTTGATATGTCATGTTTTCATTGTGCTGTATGGTGTTCTGACCGCTGTATTGTGTTTTCGAAACTTGTAAAGTAAAAAGTGTTATTAAAACTTTATTTTGAATGATATAGTTTTACATTTCATTTTACCAAATTCTTCGGCCATTTCCTGAAGGAATTAATGCTAAACAGAAACTATTTTTAATTCTAAGTCTGGTGAAAGAATCATTCTGTTATTGTGTTTATATTCCAAGCAGAAATCGAGAAAAACAACTTTGTAATAAAGCAATACAAAGTCACACAAGAAGCCATTTTGAAAGCGTGTGCGTACAACAAACACTGCAACACTATTAGTGAACAGGCCGAAAACAGTTTTATTTCTGAAATTAATTTAATTTAACTGATATTTGGATATTTTGTTTTATTCATTAAAGTGCCTATATCACTTGTGGGATCTTTACGGATTTGAAAAGAGTGCAAAAAGTTATTTAACAAGTTCTTCAACCTTTTTTGATTTAGGTCAATAGTTTCTGAGATATAGGCCCTCAAACATGGCAATTTTGACCTTGTTGGAAAAAAAATCCGTCGTACTAAATTTTGCTTGGGGGCCTGGGACTCAGGAACGCAAGCGTAAACAAACACTATAAATTATATTACAAATTGCCGCTATAACTTACTAAAATGATAATTTTGGCAAGAAAACTCGGTTTATTTAGCTCAAAATCGTCTTCCAGTACTGACAAAAGTTCATATACAATTGCGCGAAATATAAAATCGTGGTGAAACGCACAAAACGACTTCAAAATCAAATTTGAAAGTGAGCCTTCCTAAATGTCGTCAAGCATATTTGGCTGCATATTATTAAATTGTCAAGCATGAAAGAGTTGGCATACACGGAAGAATATGTTTTGAAAGCTAGAAGAATATAACAGGGATGTAAAGAAATTATTTATAGATGGAACGGGCATAATCGTGTTAGTTCTCGGTAAGTGAATCGAATATTTTCCATTTGTAAATATCGTGTGATAGTCACATTTGGCAATTAATATTCTGCGACTGCAAGTAAACAAACGAAAAATGGTGTATTTTAGATTCAATACTATTATAGCTTAACTATTGAAAAACACTATAAAATTTGATATAGACAAGGGAGGGATAACCGGTTTGATTTGCCATTCACAAAATATGCAGGAATTGATTCTGTTTGCCTCAATTGCTTTTGATCTGATCATTTGAAAAGATTTATTGCACAAACATGTGGTATAAGCTGATTCAAAGGAGAAGTAATTTTTGAGTCTTAACTTAATATTTTTATAAACTTTGGACTTATTCAGTTTAATAGGACCATGCAAAGTTTCTGTTTATTATAGGAATAGGTTAATGCACCTTGCTAATGTCAAGGCAAAGCTTGAGCTGCACAGATTACTGTGTCTTGACTCTTGAATAAGCTGTATAACAGATCACTGGTTTGCCTCATCTTTAAAGATTAAAGAATACATTATTAAAGTCTACGGTATAATTATATCTCTACTTTTAGGTCTTTATATCAGTGGCATAATTTTCTTTTTAGTAACGACCAGAAGGCTTTTTTTAAAAAAAAAAAAATTTAATAAATTGTAACAACGTTTCGGAGTTTACTCCATCATCAGGTTACATTTATACGCACCTGTGTATAAATGTAACCTGATGATGGAGTAAACTCCGAAACGTTGTTACAATTTATTAAATTTTTTTTTTTTTTTTAAAAAGCCTTCTGGTCGTTACTAAAAAGAAAATTATTACATTTAAATGAGGCTTAGAGAAAGTTCGCTTCTAATCACATTGAAGAATCAGTGGCATACATGTGATTCGCCAGATTAGCTCATGGTTGTAAAAAAGATGAAATAATACCATTGTGTTCTGTTCATCGAACTATCTGCAGTTTTTAATGGAAAGATGATGACTTCAAAGGATATGAATATTTGGAAAATGAGAAATAAGAAATATAATTTTAAAGCACGACTAACCACAAATATGATTTTTGGTATGTGCAATATCTGTGTCATTCGTTCGAAGAAATGTTATCTCTATAATAAAAAATCCCCTTCTTCATCGACCTTTTCACTGTCAAAGTTTCCAGATATGATGTCATTAGGTGAATTTGTACTATAAAGATACATTACATTTCTTATTAGAATTTTGACCCAAATGTCACACAAACCAAAAATTCTATTTGGCTTTAATAGTCCAACTTTAATTAATGCATGCTTGATTTTTTTGTCATTAACTTGCATTTAATAAAGTTACAGCACACATAGTGCACAAATAATATCTTAGTTTATTTGTTTTAAAAAATCAACAGACAAAGGAGTCAAACTCATGAAAAAAAAACTGAATTCATGCTACTGCATAGACGGATTTTGTGGGGGGGTGCAGGGGGGTGCTACCCCCCCAATATTAGCTATAACCCCCCCAAACAAAATTTCCACCCCTCCAAAAAAATTTTCAACCCCCCCCAATATTCGGCATAATAAAAAATAATTAAATAATCCACTCCAACGTGCTGAGTGTTGATGATACAAAATAAACGTAGGAGTACACTCAAATAGAAAGCAATATTATTGGAGCAATTGTAAAGTTTTGAAACTCTATTATCTCCCCTGAATAGAGTTTGCAGTGCCTTGTCATGCAAATAGCTTGCTTGCAAGGAACGTTTGGAATTTTAACAAACATTATTTTTCGTTTTTAATTCTTTTAGGTTTGTAATTCGTTTTTAATTCTTTTTAATTTTTTAATTCGTTTATAAAAGTAAAAGCATATTGTGTATTGGCCTATTGGGTTTACACTTTTACAGGTTCATTTAACTTTAACTCTCTCAAGTCTCAACAGACAATCGGACACAGGGCCGTAGCGAGGGGGTGTTGGGGGGGGGGGTGGTTAACCCAATTTTGTAGAATTAACATATTTGGAAAATCGGGTTGGCCATTCGGAAAATTACGGCAATAATAGTATAACAAAATTTTAATTGTTTAATTAAACAGAAAAAATATTATAATATTATAATCAGTATAAAATGATTTACGAAATCACGGCATTTACATGGATAACGTTTAACAAATCGTAATTCTGTAATTTTTTTTCGGTTTCAGTACTTCTCAGGACCGTAGCAACCGGGGGGGGCAGCACCCTTACAATAATTTGCTGATAATCAGTCTTTTTTCAAAATCATGCACACCTTTATCATTTAAACAATTGATTAATTTTAAGCGGCTACATTATCCATGACAAACCGCAAAGAATTATATTACCCATACTCTTTCCTGCAGCTTCTCCAAAATATAGCTAAATACGACTTCGCCCATTTAATTCTGCTAAATTGTAAGCAAATTGTAAATTTCGACATACTAAAACTCTATTAACAACTCAAACCGACTTTACCACGTAGCTCAATTGGCAGAGCATTGGACTAGCATCCCAAAGGTCGCGGGTTTTATTTCCACCGTGGGCAAGCTAACTTTTCAGCTTGCCCGGTGTGGATCAGTGGATGCATACTCAGAGTAACATCACAAACATCATATTCACTTGAGTACACAACACCAACACACACACATAAATCATATCAAAGATTACACTGATGTCGAAGGAACTAGATTCAGTTCCGAAATATCAACAAGTCGAACCGACTTGACCACGTAGCTCAGGTGGGAGAGCATTGGACTAGTATTCCAAAGCTCGCAGGTTCGACTCCCACCGTGGCCAGGCACACTTTTCAGCTTGCCCACTGTGGATGCATACTCAGAGTAACATCACAAATATCATATTAAAACTCTGTTTTCTGACCATCAGAATTCTGTCAAAACTTCCCCCAAAGTCCAGGAAATGGCATTTCAGAGAATCTAAATTTAAAAATTTCCCCGGGCCTTCGGCCCTCGTTCCCAGCCCCCAATCAAAAAGAGCTTCCTACGGCACTGCATACTTCTGTAATATGTCTTTGTGGAAACTATGTGGGCTATGTGTATTTTTGTTTGTAAATTGCGTCTTCATTTTCCAGATAGCAAACACCTTCGTTGCTTCGTATGCCATGAAATATTCGGAAATTTTTTTCGTCATTCGGAAATATTTGGACTACACCCCCACCCCCCAACTATACATGCTAGCTACGGCCCTGATCGGACAGGCCAAATCCATTGATATGACAACTTCAAAAAACGTTTTTTCGAAGCTAGAAATCATGATTTTTTTCAAATTTTTCCAGGGATACTTTGTTTTCTGCTCTCTAGACTCCCCCTCGCGGCTCTAGTGCTCCACCCTAGAATATAGACCTTACTGGGGTTTGGTG
>CACRXK020013410.1:0-14068 GCA_902702795.2 Paramuricea clavata
AAGAAAAGCCGTAATTATACTTATTGTTACAATCCATTTAATAAAATGCAACATTTTTTTGTTTTAATGAAAAAAACAGTTATTTTCATGAGAACGATTTGTTAATTCCATCTCAATTTTTTTAATCTCCAATCGCAATAACGTAAAGTATTATTACCCACGAACCAATGGGTCAAATTAAAGAAACAACCCACTGTTAGAAAGCTGAATGGCTACGCTTTAAAATGAATGTAAACTTTAACGTTTTCGTCCATTATTTGTTTAGCAATTTACATTTCAGTCGAGGATTGCGCTTTTTTTGATACACCCTGTATATATATATATATATATATAGTTATATATATATATATATAGTTATATATATATACTCTGTATATATATATATATATATATATATATATATATATATATATATATATATATATATATATATATATATATATATATATATATATATATATGTATATATATATATATATATATATATATATATACTAGATCATACACCAACGTTAGCAAAAATGCAACTTGTGCCCGTGAAAGAAATATTATATAATACGTCAACGTAAGACTGCAACGCTCACCAAAAGAAGTGACCTTATGTCGGAATGTAGACATTCAAAGAAATTTATTCTGGACATTGCAATTACTTAGGTAGAAATATGAACCATAGCTTTTAACACTTAAACATTAGCATATAAACAATATTTTAATCCATCCGTGAAACAACACAACAATGAATATATAATGTACAGACACCGAACCCACATACTACCCATGTACTTAGATTTTATACAAATTCACTTGTAGATCAATATGACTTTTTAACATTTTAAATTTATTGTAATTTGTTTATCAATGAACTTCCCATGTAATCTAATATCTTCGATCGGCATTCGCCTGACGATTGCTTCAGTAGAAGCATGAAACTCAGAGGAGCAATTAAATATTTTTAATATAAGAAGTCTCCCTTAAAGAATGTGTGCCAACCGGCATGCACTGCGCGCTTCATTTGCTCTGGCGGCCAATTTTTTGGCAGAGAAATTCACGAGAACATTGTATTGCGAAGTAATCATCAATATTATTGTCCATCTTCGTATATGTTATACTATTTTTATAATTTTTGTCCATCTTCGTAATTTTTATTCATCTTCTATGTTATAATATTTTTATAATTTGGCTTGTGTTATATTTGAAGCAAAAAATACCACATTTATAAAATTAATACAGTATTAAATGGCATCGCCATCGTTGCCAAAGCGCGGCAGGCCAAAACTAGGCATTGAAGTTCACCGGATTGGCCTACGAATAGACGTCTATAACGAGTGGCAGGTACAAAAAGATTTGGTTGGAATGGCTGAGAAAACCCATAGTGAATTCGCTAGTCACCTACTGCAAATGTGTGAAGAAATGAGAGTGCGTCAAAACAATCAACAATGCTCAACTCCATCGAGTCAATCCCAAGGGCAAGGTGAGTTTATTATAAATTATATGCCATGATTATTCTTCCAACACCTATGATTTTAAGGAAATGGAATCTTCGTATTTTAGTATTTGTATTTTATTCATGTATGCTTGATTATTTACAGTGCCAGTGGATAAATGTTGGAACGAATTTTAATTATGATACAAATATTTGTTTTTTGTTCCATCAGGTCATGTTGTCCAGTCTACGCCATCACGACTTGTTAGAAGATCACTAATTCCTGAAGATATTCATCTGTCTCCTGTTCTGGCTGACGAATCTGAGATTGATAAGTAGATTCTAGATAGAAATAGAACTTTCCCACACCATTCCAAATATAAGCTCCCCCCCCCCGAATATAATCCCCCCCACATATTGAATATAATATCATTTTTGTTTCTTTTCATGTTTATAATTAACAATAAATACTTGGTTACCAATGTTGTCCATGTATAAGCCCCCTGTATATACTGTAAGGTGTATAAGCCTCCCCCTATATATAAGCCCATCAAAAAACACTTACAAAATTTATATAAGCCCAGGGCTTATAATCGGGGGTTTACGGTATTCGCTCACTATTTACAGGACAGTAGATGTTGCAGACACGTCGATTTGTCCCAGTTTGGATGTTAGCAGAATTGAGAGTCTGTGCACAAACATCAACCCTGAATTTGGAATGTTTCCTGGTAGGCTGTCATCAGAATCGGAAAGTGAGATATCTGAATCTTCAGAAACAACAAGGTGAACATTACTTTATAGTATTATCAAGTGCATAAATTATGATACTATGACTACACTTGGAAATATCCAGAGTCCTCGTTAGCTACAGTAGATATAATATTTTAATACTTTTTCCATTTGTGCACTGCATTAACATATTTTTAATTTATAAACAAGCAGCTCGGATTTGGTCAGTTCAGAATATGCTATGTATGATGCTGATGAGGATGATATGGATAATTTTGAACGGTGTGACGACAGTTTTTATGACAAAGATTTCATGGATGTTGACGATGAGATGTAAGTAAAATATTATTAAGTATAATAGTAAGATTGAGATTTTCACTCGGCCTTGGAACTCCAATTATTTTGTGAATACATGCTGTCAAGGCCACTTTTGAATGTTGTCAGGTCGCTCTCAGGCATTGAAGGGTAAAAAGTAAACAAAGTTCAATTAACAGAATTTGTGATTGACAAGTATTGTGGGATATGAGAGGACTATGAAAATAAACAATCCAAATTATTATTTAGAAGCAAAATGTAAAAACTTTGATTCAAGAATATTGGAATCAAAGATGTTATTTTGCAAGTAGTTTTAACTAAGCAAGCACTCTGATAACTAAGCAAGCACTCTGATAGCAATGCCTTTTACACTGACCAACAGCACCTTGACAACATTCAGATATGGCCTTAACAACGTTGTACCACCGCCTTGATAACATACACTGTGTGGTGATAAAGTTTTTGTAAATGTTCAAACATTTAAACAAAACATTTGGCATTCCAAGGTTGAATGAAATCACATTAATTATTTTGCTTTATAAAGTGAGATTATGATAGTGAAAGTCACATTGTATCAGTTTACCAGTAAACAGACCAATCAAAAGCAATTTTTCATACCAGAAAAAACATGGAGGTCAGATTTTTCCTTTCATGTTGAAGTATTCAGAATTCTTCATGTGTACTTTGGGTTTTCACCCATACCAAAAACATAGTAATTGAGTGTAGTTGTAGAACATATGTATTATGGGCCCATGGCTAGCTTGGCTTAAAGTGGGAAACCCATACCTACAAGTATTAGTATTGAATTCATTGTAGTAAATGCAGTACTATTTTCTTTTGAAGTTTTGAAGAGGCTGAAGGAGATGTGACATTAACTGCTTCAGAGGGTGAATCTTCAGAGGGTGAGCCTGATCATACTAAGGGAGAGGAAGATATGGATGTGAGCTATTTTGAAGAATGGGATAGAACTAACATAGAGGTACAGCATGGTCCAGAGACAAGGGATGATTGGGCACAGAGATTATTAAAACAGCTGAAAGAAGAATTTGATAAAGTGAATGTTGCAGGAAAACAGAGCCAGATTTTTGCAGACCATGGTCAACAGAGTCGAACAGTTGTTGAGGTAGATAAATTGTTGGAATTATTTAAAAACAATTGCCAAATGCATCTATGTACTGGACAAAGTAGAGTTGAAAATTGGAAAGCTGATGGGGGTGTTTTAATAATCACATGGAGATGCTGTCATGGTCATGGTGGGGTCTGGTCGTCATCAAAGGTTTTGTGCGTAAAGAAGGAACAGAATGTGTACACCACTACCATAATGATAGCTGCAGAAATTATTATCACAGGTGGCAATTATGAAAAGTTTGCACTATTTTGCAAATTTCTTGGTCGGTCATTCATCTCAAGGTCAACTTTTATGAGAATCCAAAAGAAGTATGTGATTCCTGAGATCAAGAGATTTTGGAAAGACATGAAGGCATCGATATGGAAAATCTTTTTTGGGGAAAGCATCATTCTTTGCGGTGATGGCAGAAATGATTCACCAGGTTTCAGTGCTAAGTATTGTGTGTATGTACTTATGGAGCAGTTTGTCAATGTAATCGTAGATATCGAAGTTGTAGACAAGCGTGAAACTGGTGGGGTGTCAACCAATATGGAAGTTTATGGACTGAAAAAACTGTTGGAACGTGTTGTTGGTGAGATTGTTGTGTCCGAAATTGTGACAGATGCTTCCACGGCAGTTGCCGCACTGGTTAAAAGAATGAAAGGTATAATAATAGTAGTAATAGATTAAAACATGAAAATTAGGTGCAGGAAAAAAAATTATTTCATGTCTTCCCATTAAGTTTTAATGCATTGTGTCCTAATGCACCTACATTATTATTTTACTCTGTCTAATGCCAGATGATTTTCCTAGACAATCCTGTTCATCAAGGGGAGATGGCACTGGCTCTTATAAATGGGTTAATTAATTAAATATATTTTATGGATTTTTTAGATAAATATCCTAATGAATTTGGTAACCTGTTTCATGCGCTTGACATTTGGCACAAATCTGTAAAGTTGACAAAGAAGCTGTCAAAGGTGATATTTAACTTCACTCCCTTATACAATATACTGTACGTTATTGTGTCATTTAGGAATATATAGTAATCATTAAATTAAATAAAACATAATCTCTTTAAGTGGTGAACATGGGGGAGAGTATTATTTTAGACAAAAAAAGTTTAACTAAAATTTCTAGCTACAAACATTGGTCAAATGCTGACACCCTAAAATCCTCTCGAGTGTCTGCGAAAGAACATCATCTTCGCTATAGAGTCATATTTTCCTAATTGAGATGTTCGGTTTGAATATTTTTGGTTTTAGGCTGCAAAAATTAAGGGTTGTGAGGTACTAAGCGAGTGGACCGAGCCAATACGAAACCACTTCTGGTATGTTGCACAAGAAAGTAAGGGCAACACAGAGAAATTAAAGGTGAGGAAAGTACTAACTTTCACGTTAGAATGTCATCCTTATATATTATAGTTAATAATAATCAGGGTTTGAATTAACAGTGTGAAAATACTGGACCAAATAGTGAACATTGCACATCACTTTTCCAAATGTTCTGTGGAAAATCAGACTTGGAAACTATTGGGACTATTTGCCTTATAAAGTAGGGCATATTGTAGCTTATTGGTTTAATGAATACACTTTAGGACAGCTGGTTTGGAGTTTTACATCATGTTGTTGGTGAACACGAATGGGCAGATGGCGAGTGCACACATGGTCCTCTTGTTTCCACTGAAGAAAACAAGACCTTGATGGATAAGGGTTCCAAGGCAATGGAAGCTTTGCGGAAAGTGGTGATGGATCCTCGCTTTCTTAATGCTTTGCACCATTATGTAACATTCAGGTATATTGACCGGTCATGGGACTTTACAGTGCATTTCTCATTATACACCTGCAGTAAGTTTATAATAGGCCCTTCACAGCTGGCCCTGTGCCATTGCTCTCCATAACAATTAAAATCGTCTAGCGCTAGGGGTAAAAACAAGGGGGTAAAATCACTTTTGCATAACAATATATCTGTGCTTTGTCTTACTGTAATCCTTCGTTTCCAAACCCCACTGATTTCAATATTCTCCACTCACTCATTGCTCTCAACTGATACTATTGAAGTACACCTATGGTGTTTACACTTGCACTTGTTGTTTGTGACTTGACTTCTATTGTGATTTTCTTCTTCTGATGGATGTGAATGAGTAGATGAGTTATCAATGTTCTGAGTACATATATACCCTCATCTGAACATTCATAATTCATTCACTCTTTCACATCCATCAGAAAAAGAAAGTCGCACCTAAAATCTCAGCAAAAAGTGGAAAATATAAAAATTGTGAAGTCATGTGAAGTAATGATTTATTTATTAGACACACCAGCAAGCTAGAAAATTTCAATTCAATGCTTTTGAAATATACACCAAAGCGAGTTGGATTTCAGTAAGTAATATGTAATCGTAAATAATGTATTTACTAATGTATTTGCAACACTCACTCTTTGTTTGGTGTTAGATGATATGGTGGCCACATATGGGCATGTTGCTGTCATTGTAGCTTAATGGATTTCAAATTGAAAGTCAAGATAATTATGTCAATTTATTTATTAAACTACAACATTGTTTTAGGAATGACTCATTTATAGCAAGAACATTACTTGCAGCTATTGACCACAACAGCCATCTCTTCAGACAAGCAGCTTTGAACAGGGATGGAAAGAAGAAATACAACAAAGTGTACAGCAAGCGTTCAAAGAACTGGAGAGTGACGGCTGTATTAGAAGAGAAGACCTATGACTTCTGGCCAGCTCTGACTTCTGGCATCCTGCAGAGGAGGATTGATGACAAGGATAGTATCCTAAAAAAAGTAGAACTGTCAGCAGAGCATCCGAAAAACATATGTCATTCAATTGCTATGCAGCCTGTCCCAGCTACGCAAGAAATTGTTGATCGGGCACTATCCAGATTTGCGAAGCCTACATGAACATATATTTTCTGTATTTTTATAATAGCCAGAGTAACAGGGTCTATTTTACAAAGAGAACCTGGCACAAACCCTAATCTAGTTGCTCTTCACCAAAAGTAAAATTTATATTTAGAGGGTGGTAAGGGATCTTTTTATTGATATGTGGCTAGGCAGGGACTTGTGTAAGGTCCTCTTCCCTCTCACCTACATTTACGTATATTTGAAAGAAAGGGAACATCAATCTCCTTCCCAGGTTCTTACTTCTTGTGGAGGAAAACTCCTGGTATGAGCTGGTCATGTGATCTGCTAAAATCTACAAGATTTTTCAAGTAGCAAAACAAGATGAGGTAAATATTGAAATGACTTGCATAGTTTAAACCATTGAGTGGCAGCGCTCTCTCCCTGACGAGTAAAATCGTCTGGCATTAGACAGAGAAAAATAATAAAATAGGGTGCATCTGGGCGCATTGCCACATAAAGGGTTAATTTATAGTCGGTTAATTAGAAATCTGCTAGATTTTGACAGATCAGATGACTAGCTCATACCAGGATATTTAATTCACTGTCCACAAGAGGTAAGAATCTGTGAATGAAGTTGGGGAATTATGGCCTGACATCAACTTTGGCTATGATGTATATAACAATTTTAGACATTTATGCATGCATATTATATATATATATTACAAATATGAAATCGAATATTCTATAAATGTTTAATTAAACTAACATGTCAAGCTCTCCTGAAACCCATATAGTTTCCATCATCAACAGGGAAAATGTGTTGAATGGTCAAGACTACACATGATGGGCACACCCTTCGATTGCCCCTGCCCAATTTCTTGTACCTCCAAAGGATATACTGACGGTATGCAGCCTTGCGGTAACTATTTGTTGAATAGTCAGGGTCCTCTACTCTTATGTCACATCTTGCTCTAATTGCAATCAACAAAACATCCCTGTCAGTACATGTGTTCTGGAATGTGACAAATGATGTAACACAACGAATCTTGCCACAACATTTGTTTTCTTCCTCAGTCGGCATGACACGACAGACACCACATACACACCAGGTAGGTTTTCCATCTGGGACAGGAGGGACAGCATCACCTGTGCTATATTTTACCAAATTCTTGGCATAATCCAGACTCCCTTTTCCATTTCACAACAAATTTAAAAGAATATTGTCTTTTTGAGCGTCGCTTAATTCCCCGATAAAGCCCTAAAATTATATATAAAGCCATTTATGAAGACATAAACCAGTAAAACTAAATATAACTGTGCCTAGAGTCTTGATGTCATAGCCAGATACATATAATAGTACAGTGACTTGTGCTTGGCAGCCATGTTTGCTTGACTAACAGGAAGAACAATGAATTATTCATTAGGGCGCATATGTGGAAATTTTCATTGAATATGCGTCGTATGTGCATCATTTAACTTTTATATTTGCGTTGTTTATAGTGTAATACTCATAATTATTTGGATTAATATAAAAGACCTGGCGTGCAAAAGATATATGGGAAATTAAAACGATCAAAATTCTGTATGAACACTTGCTTTGCTTACCGTAATCTCGCGGTTAGAAACCTCGATGGCCGCTTGATGGCGGTCAAATGCATTTTTCCCAGCATTTGCATTCGCCGTACTTTGTTCCTGGTTTTTTGACTTTTTTGACCCACAGGAACACTTGTCAGTGCAATGCAAATTTTCATCGCGACACGGACAACCGCGCTTTTTTCGTCCACTAAGTCTGCTACATGTATTCTTGCAGCTGCAAAACTATCAAATAAATACAATGAATAAATAGAAATATATATACCAATTAATAAAGGAATAAACAAAACATGAAATCACAAACATACCTGGGTTCGTTGAGGTTGAATGTTTTCAACAATTGTTGAAGCACTGGTAGTTGATGCATTGAAGGCATTGGCAGTTGATGCAACCTCTCCTAACTGAAATTGTGACCCTCCTTGGGAAAACATACGTTAACGTTTTGAAAAAACGGTCTAAAAAACCGTTCTGATACCGTTCAACATCCGTTAAAACGGAGAACACTAAACGTTTTAACGCTTTGGATAACCGTTAAAACGTTTTGCCTTCCCGTTAAAACGGCTTGGCCTATCCGTGAAAACGGTTTGGCCTTTCCGTGAAAATGGTTTGCCTGATCCGTGAAAACGGTTTGACCTATCCGTGAAAACGGTTTGACGTACCTGTGAAAACGGTTTGGTGTATCCGTGAAAACGGTCTGACATATCCGTGGAAAAGTTTTGATCATTCCGTTTAAACGGTTTGCTCTGTCCGTCAAAACGGTTTTATTAAACAGATTGAAGGATAACTCAAACGGTAAATCATGCCGATCAAACCACAGAAATGTCTTGTTGTCATTGCTTTGCAGTACGAAACTTGACAGCATGCCCGCTGAAAACGTATTGAGAAACCTTAGCAGCGACTAGCATATTCACATTAATTCACGCTACATCGCTGTTCATATATTAAAGCAAAGTTCTTTTAGTTTAGTTTACGGCGATTTATCTTATTCTATCCGTTTTGAAACAAATATGCATCCTTTGGATTTTCATGCTACCTCAACAGTCAAGGGCACACAGGTTGTCACCATGCATATAATATAAGCACGTTTCCAAGCCCTTAATTTTCAAGCAACTTTTAATCAGTCACAATAGCTTGTGATTTAATTAACATCTCACAGATGAAACAGAACTATGGCCAGACGTTCTTATAATTATAGTTCATAACTGAATATTTGTATGACAACTGCACATTTACATGTATCTGAAGTGTAATGCTGCGAAAATGTTCCCATAATATAGCCTATACTGTATACTAATTAGTCATTGCAAATCATTGCGTGATATCAATTACAAATCAAAGTCATTGATGTTTGATGATATTGAAGAACATTACCTACACTACCCGTCACTGCCACGTATTGAAGTTTGTTATAAATGCTGCATATAAAAATATGGTTCCTTCTCAGCGGTAATTGTAATAGACATGGATATAATTTAACACTATAATTATTATATACGCCACCATAATCAACGTAATTTACTTTTTGAAATTAAGAAACAAGAAAAAAATTGTCAACACATCTTACATAGATTATTATTAGTGACTATATGCATGGTGTTTTGTGTACTATACTATACTTTTTAGGCCTGGCAAACTGTACATTGCGTAGGCACGTTTACACTATAAAGACCTTACGTAAGTCTTAGGTCAGTTGTGTTATGTAAAAACACCGCCGCCAATCTTGGGTAAATGAGTGACTGTCTACTTAATGGAGAACAGCTTGAATTTCTTTAGAGTGTTTGATTTTGTAATTTTTGTTAGCATGGAAATCGACAAAACTTGAAACGTTTTTAAACACGAAAGAGATCTTTCTTGTTTGCGCATATACGCGTGCACCTTGACAAATGCATGCTTCTTAACAGTGGTTGTAAAGAACGTTTTTGTTTGGAACGCGGTCCGTAAAAGCTTAGTGACCAATTAAGCCCTGATCAGCTTTCATAACAATGTAATTACAAGCTTATGCATGAAAATAGCCAGAGACGTACAATAGAAAATAGTGCAAGTTGGAAAAAAAGAACATGAACTGCGAGCTGGTTACATAGTCGGGGTTTGGCAATCACAGTTTGAGCAATGCTATAACTAGCCTAGAACTAAAATGCATTAACTGTGTTGACGAAACCTTTGACAAGTGCTATTGTCTCAGTGAGTCAATTATAGCCTATGGCTCAGTATGCCCTGTTTGATATTGTGAACACATTCATGTGCAAAACTGGGCGTCCATACGGATGCTTAATATACGTATTGGTGATTTCCTCTATACTATCCTGTTAAGCACGGCTAATATTTTCTAATAATTCATAATTCGCTCTACACAACGGTGTAGTGGACTGGAACACAGGCTAAATTCGCTCCTGAATATTAGGCAATGAAGAGGTTAAAATAGATTTATCAGCGATGTTAAAGTTAAACAGGTTGAACGGTAATAAACAGCACTCAGCAAGGTATATTGGTATTTTGTAATATTGCAGATCATAATAACGACGATATGGCACTGAAAAATGTGAATGCACTCTTGAAAATGCACTCCTTAAATACTTTCCTTAAAATGCACAAAATCATGTGAATGCGAAACATGCACATATCATGTACCGGTCACTTGTCGTTCACGCTGTCGCTCATGTACATAATACATATTCGTCAACAAATAGACACACATATATTATGTCAATTAATGAAGGCTTCTATGTAGGAAGTACGGTTTCGTTTAGATTTCCTATAAGTCAACTCGTGTTATTTAGCTTCGCGGTTGAGCTCAAATTTTTCAGATTAAAGTGCGAATTTTAGCAATGGGGGGTTGATTTTATCCGCTCACTCGTTTTACTCCTTAAAATGTGAGTCGACTCGTAGCAAGTCTAGGTGACTTCGTTTTAAGCACTCTAGACTCGACCAAAATGTTGGATAAGACCTACTCTCTTCTAAATAGCATGTAGTAGTTTGTGGTTTATTGCCCTCCATAGTTTTACAAGCTTAGAAGAAGACCAACTCCCCCTAAATTTTCGCGCAATCACAATATCGCTGTTTCAGTAAAATGTCTTCACTCTTTAGCTTACACAGCTATATACTATTTGTTCGTAGTTCATATACAACTCTGTATATGATATGGTACATGTTGCAAGCTTGGATATATGTGAAGTAAAGATCGTACTTCACATAGATCATGCTATATAATACAATATATGTATACTATATCAACATTACAAAATATGTCGAGTCATAGCTTGGAACGCGTTAAAAAAAACAATACACCTAACCTCACGTCGTATTCTGACTTGTGATGTCGTCCGATATCTTTTAAGAAACATAAATCCATTTAGTCCAAGAATATAATCCCAAATAAATAAGTCAAATCCACGTCTTTCTTAACTTGAACATGCCTCACCGTCTTGTACCAGGCGCAAACTAGCCGCTAAAATAACAGTAGATAGATACATATTAAATTTCAAATTGCGGCTTACATAATTTGGCAATGTAAAGCTTTTTTACCTTTGCAAAGCCGCTTAGGAATGGTTTACACAGGATCAAGTTTGTTTGATATAAGTTCTATTTGAGTGAAAACCCTTTATAATCATTACCTATAAAACTAACTGGAATGAAATGTGGGTGTGACATGATACGGTCTTTATAGCGCTTTACCTGTTTCTGGTCTGCATATGGCTGCATATTATAGGCGTGATTTTAGGTATTTACAACATGAGCGGCCATGTTGCATCGATTATATGCAATTATACAAACTCGAGTTGAAGGCGAGAGTTTGTACTGTATATCCGACAAAATACGGACGCGAAGTAATTGGCGAAGTAATTTTAAAAATAAACGTTGTCTATATACGTATATAAGCTGAGAAAATCAGAGCTAATTTTTTTTTTTAAATCAACATGATTCTGTATCACAAACACAAATTCCTTCACGCAATGCATGCTTTCTTTTGTGTGTTTCTTCATGAATCACTCAGTTTTCTAATATAATTTATGGTTTCTTTCCCGCATCACAGAGTTACGTAAGATGGGGTTAGTTGATTGACAATGCAATTAGTATGAGTGTATATGTATGTAGCAAAATCAGAAAGATAAAGTCGCAGTCACCAGAGCACAAGAGTTCGTTTTGCCTGTCTTTTAATCACTTTATTACCTTCGTTTTGTTTTTGTCCGCCATTTTGAAATATATGCGGTATCATTCATTAATATATCGCAGGCGCTAGTCACGAAGTTCGGCCGAATGAGTTCCGAACCCGAAGGCCGAGCAAAAAGGGAAAAAATTGAGGAAAGGAGGGGAGTGAAATCAACATCACGTGATGGCTTATTGACCAATGGCTATGCGTTATTTGGATTTGGATTTCGGGTTATGCTCGTAACCCAGTCGCAACCAGAAATACACAAGAACTTCATATAATCTAAACAATCTGGCACATATTTTATGACATTTCATTGTTCGGCTGTTCGCGGGAGCGCGAAATGAATTCAAAACAGCATGCTTTAAGTCACGAGCAAGAAATTATATTGAAATTAGTTGAGTCAAAATACAGTTTGTTCCTTACTGGACAAGGTGGCTGTGGAAAGTCGTATTTGATAAAAAAAATTGTGGAAAAAGAATCCGCTCGCGGATGTTGTTTTGTGACTGCTTCGACTGGCATTGCTGCAGTCAATATATCAGGAACAACTATACATGCATTTGCTGGAATAAACACTGGAACAAAATCTGCACACGAGCTCTTAGGCACTGTTATATCGAATGAAGAAGCTGTTAAACGTTGGAATGATTGCAGAATTTTAGTTATAGACGAGATATCTATGATTGGAGCTGCCCTGTTCGAAAAGCTCGATTATGTTGCTCGTAGAATTCGAGGTAATTCTCAACCATTCGGTGGTATTCAGTTGTTGCTGAGTGGAGACTTCGTTCAGCTCAAACCTGTCAGCACTGAAGGCTGTGAAAAACAGGATTACTGCTTTAAGTCTACTTTATGGAATAAATGTGTAGATTTTAGTTTGGAGTTGACAAAAATATTTAGGCAGAACGAGCAAGAACTTCGCCATCTCCTTCAAGATGTCAGAAATGGCTGTATTTCTGTTATGTCCCGAAATTTAATTCATTATTTAAGTCGTGATTTGAAATGCGATCCTTTGGATAAAGTTCGATTATTTCCTCTTAGAGAAGATGCCAAATTAGCCAATGACGAGTGTATTGAACTTATTCCTGGAGAAAAATTTGTCTATAGATCACAGGACGACGGTAAGGTGTCTGTATTTGAACGAAGATGCTCTGCCGTTTCAGTTTTAGTTCTAAAAGTTGGAGCAAGAGTAGTTTTGTTAAAGAATCTAGACAAATCATTAGTAAACGGTTTGAGAGGAACTGTAATCGGAATAAGTGATGGATATCCTCGTGTACGTTTCGACAACAACCGTGTGCATGTCGTTCAGATGACACAATTTCTCGTTCAAGAAGGAAATATTGTTGTTGGAACCCGTAAACAATTGCCACTTGATTTGTGTTACGGAATGACAATTCACAAGAGCCAATCTATGAGCTTTCCTTATGTTGAAGTTGATCTTGGGAAGGTGTTTGAACATGGCCAGGCATATGTAGCCTTATCAAGGTCGGAGACACTTTCTGGTTTAAGGATACTGAATTTCAGGGAGAGAGCAGTTATTCCCAACGAACATGTTCAGATGTTTTATAAGACTCTGAACTCGTTTGAAGACGTTGAGAGCTGTATGTTTGATCTTAATGCATTACCCCCAAAATGCAGAGAAATTACTGATATGGGTAAGGTATGCCTGGCTACAAAGATAACAATTGAAAGTCCAGCTAGTAAACCAAATATACCAACTCTTCAGGAAGAATTTTCCAATCTACAACCGCTTAACGTTGGATGTCTACTCCCAGCAATCAAATGGATAAAACTACATGTCGTCAGTGAAGAAATGAATTTGTTTTTCAATTCTTTGGGCCTTCAAACTGCAAAGAATATGGAGCAACTGAACAAGCACCTCGTCAGCTTCAT
>CACRXK020013411.1:0-14067 GCA_902702795.2 Paramuricea clavata
ACAGCTGAAGTTACATTAAGAAACATAGGATGGAAAATTGGAGGCATATAAAGTTAATTTCAACTTACATTTCATTCTCAAATCACGTCTTTCTTCGTTTATTACGGTTTTAAACAAGCCATAGATCGACGTATACGGTATTTACTCCCATGTTCACGTCGCCATATTAACTTCTTCCAATCACGCGATTACAAAACCATCATCCCAAAACAAAGAATTCATGATCGACTTTTAAAAGAATAACCAATAATTTGTAAATCGTTGAATGGAAAGCAAAAAATCGTCAGCTAAAACAGCTTCTTGCTAACTTTCTGCTTTGTTTTGAATGTAAATGCAATGAGCTTTGTTTCTGCCCGCAATTTTTTGGTCAGCGACGACAAATTTCCCACCTGTTACGTGTGGCGGATATGTGTAAAATTATTGATCAGTAGTTCAGGTTAAAAGCATCAAACTTTTACAATTGATGTAGTTTTATTTGTTTAATAGATATTTGAAGTGGGGCCATCGCTATTTTGCTTCTAACTCCTGAAAACGGGTGATTAGCGATTTTCTTCTATTGAATTCTATTATAGCCAAAAATGTAAAATTTTTGTATTCATTTACAACAAATTTGACTTGCATATCCTCAGAAAGCTTATAAAAAACTGCATATAAGACGTTTAGACAGTTAACTTTTTGATTCCTGAAATAATTTTCGAATTATAAACTGTTAATTAAAAACGCATTTTCAAACATCGAATAATTAATTAGGGATTTTTAGCGAGAAAATGTGCCTAATTTACAGCAATAACCATTTGAAGAATAAAAAAACTGTTTAAAAGTCTTTTATGTAGTTTCTTATACAAGCTTTCTGATGATGCAAGTTATAATTTGTCGCGATTGAATTCAAAATTTTACATTTTTTGTTGTTGTAGAACTTAATAGTAGATACTGCTAAAAAACAGTTTCACGATGGTACCACTTTGCATGTTGTTCTACTCATAAAAAGATGCTACTGTGCACAATTTGGTGCTTTTAACCCTCTTCGGAAACATCCATGCACATATCCGCCACACTAATAGCGTTTTTAGTCAAAGACAAACTTAATTTTTATTGCCATATCCCTTTAAATAAACGGTACAATTATCAAATAGAATTTTCATTGAAATTGCAATATTTAAATCGTTTTATTAAGGTAATTCCGCAGTAATTGTTCCCGAAATGAGAATGTGCTGAAACTTCCCAGGCATGGAGTTTATGATATACTTAAAGTAAAATCACACAAAAAAGTTGGGGTCACCGAACTCGTTAATAAGGTGATATGACAGTCACAATATACCACCTTTACTCCAATATAGCCCCATCTTGACGCTGATTACGAGTAACAGCAAAATCACAACAGCCCGATATTTATTGACGTTTTTAGCGCGGATTTTGCTTTAGTAAACCTATCTTGTAATTATTTTTGAAAAAATATTGTGCTTTGAGCAAAATGAAACTACTAACGTGTACAATTCTGATTCACAAATGTCTTTTCCACATTTCTTTGAGTTTGCATTGATAAAGGATTTTTTTTCAAGATCCAGATTTCTTTTAATTTCGGATATGAAATGTAAAATGCATTGAAGAAATAAATTATCAGTTAAAAAATGGGGGTCACCGATTTTTTTAGGGAATTGTGGCATTAAAAATACAAATAAATAAATATACTACAGACACAGGGAACCCTAGCTACACTTTTGCATGCCTGTTTTGAAAACATTGATTTTAACGAAATTCTTTGCACGAATGTAACCAAAGATGTTTTGAAGTAACATAAAATTGTCATAAAATGATTTTTTTAACGGTACGTATAATGGATGAAATTATAAGTTGTAAGATGTGCGCAGTAAAAGTGCGCAATGCAAAACTGTGGAATTACCTTAAAACGTCTTTTATTATTTTTTAATAACTGAATTGGAGTATGTTAAAAGTGACCATTTTCAGTGTAGACAATTACACGGTTCTGGACAGGTATTAGAGAGGTTAAGATACCCCTGTTCCGGTCTACGGGTACGAGCTAGTATCGCCATTTCGTTTACCAATTTTTGCTGATGTCAGCATATTCACCCGTAGTTTCTACCTATTTCCCCGCGCTAAACCAAATAAATAATGAGCATATGTTCGTCAAAGTTTTCAAAAGTTTATGGCCAACCTCAAGAGCGAAAGTTACCATTCTCTGATCGGTTTTCTCACGCCGGAACATTTTAGATTTCTTAAGTTACAAGTCGTTCCCCGATTTACGGGTACGGGTATGTGTATATCACTCGTACCCGTAAACCGGGGTATCTTAACCTCTCTAATTGAATCAAAGGTGCACGGTATCCAGAATATTCGCCTAACACAAGCTAGTGTGAATTTTCATTAATACTTAGAGAACAAATGTAATTTATGTTAATATTATACTTCAAATTCATAGTGTCCAATCAGAAGCTAATTTTGTGCCACGGAAGCATGAAATTATGTCATATTTGACGTAGAGGGTGATTACGTTCTTGTATATTAATTGGATTTGTTGGACTTACTTGTTTGAAAATAATAAGTTCGTCTTTGCTGAGAGCTACCGCGGTGCCATTGGCTTGGATACACTGGATATCAACTATTTCAACCAAACGAATAGCTGTCTCACAACAACTCTTTTCAGAGAAAATCAAATTTGCTGTTTCTCTTAAGATGGATAAAATGTATAAGAAAGCAGGATTTAACTTGGCAGCTGAATTCATTGCTTTATATCGAGATATATATCCTTGATTTGTTGAATTACCTAAAGCAAAAGAAAACTGGTTGAAACACTCTGTACAGGATTGTACAGGAACCGGCTGTTCAAAAGTCGGTTAGCTTAATCCTAGGTTACCTCAAATTTCAAAGCCATCTGGATCACTATAAGTTTTATGTTCCAAAATCATGAAGTAAACAGATGTGCATGCAAAATTAATGTACCCAAACTAAAACAGCAGGTTAAATTTTAACCCAGAGTTAGCGCTAATCCAGCTTTGAACAACATGCCCCAGTACAATAACTCAGTACCCATGACTTCGTTAGTCGGGAAACATCGAGATTCTCGGGAAAACAAAACTAACTAATTCCCTTTGGAGCAGGCATCAAGTGTATATTATTATAAAGACTGAGAAAGCTACATTTTGCTTACAATGTTCGTTAATATATTTTGGTGATTGCGTGTCATGGAATTATTAAAAATACTATACGTAATTCCTTATTATATAAAGAAACACTGAGTGATACGATCATACGAAGTGAAAGTATTACGCAAGTATTGTGAAAGCTTCCGCCGCTCCAGGGGCACTGAGATCAGCCGGTCTGTTATCGCGCGCAGAACAAGATTCAGACTTGAAAAAAGTTTGGGTAAGCTATGGTTTTCTCATATATAGTGTACATTTTTCTCATAAAATTTGTTTTATTGAAATCATAGTTTATCATGATATGATGGTCTGGAAACTAAGCAGAAGTCATTGTATTATGTTTTTGTTTGAGTTTATGTTAAATTGCGCACGATCACGGTGATTATGCTCATTGTAGTTTTGTATAATGAAGTAATTGTCCAATAAAGATAGCTGAGATGCATGAAACTTGCAACCATGATTGATAATATTTAATGAAGTTGAGGCAAATGATTTGTACACGGTGAGGTACAGTTCAACATTAAAAAAAGGCCTTCTATTTTGTAGCTTTGAAGTTTGCTGGGCTCCCAGACCATCATATCTTGACAGACTATGCTGAAATCATAGAAACTGCAGCACTTAGTACGGCAAAGACCGCTAAAATGTAGAAAAATTTCCTACAATTAGACACATTTTAGTGTCAGTAAAGGCCCTGTTGCGAGACAAGTTGCACGAGTCATTGCACCGTTTAACATGCCTTGCAATGGTCAAAATTTTTTCGAGACAAGTTGCATGAAGCATTGCACAAAGTAGAAGTCGGTTCTACTTTTGGCAACGATTGCACTAATTATTTTTAGCCGATTGCAGCGTGTAACATGGTTTCGTGCAACTTGTCTCGCAATATGTTTGTAGCTTGGAGAGTTCCTATTGCCTCTCCCTAGTACACGCTTTACTTTAATTAAAATTTGGCGCCAAATGGCGCCTTTCCCTAGTCTCTTCGCATGCTCCTGTCCCCTATCGTTGCGAGTTGCATGAAAATCATTGCAGCGTGTAACACCTCTTGCAATGCATTACTAATCAAAATCTTTTTTTAAACATTGCGAGACAAGTTGCATGAAAATTGCACCGTGTAACAGGGCCTTAAGAGAAACAAAACCTTATGCTGTGTATTTGCATGGAGTTGTGTTTTGTATGATTTTTTAAGCCATGGCTACGCTGTTTAATAAGTGAATTTATTAATGTCTGATTCGCTCGAGAGCTCACTTTTTTTAGCTTTCCACTTGTTTGAGTCTGAATTCCACATTTATTTTGCAACACATACAAATATAGGCAATTAAGTCTGACAGAAATTTCTAAGGGCCGGCTTTCTAAGCCGAGATGCGTGTGGAGTTGAATATCCCTAATTGGACCATTTCCATTATAGACCAAATTTTGATCTAAACGTAACAAGTCTAGACAAAAATTTCGTCACAGCTTGAAAGAGCATCACAAAAGTAGGAATATTCCAAAGTTTCGTTGCGAAATGTTTTAAAATGCGGATAATATAGCCTTGCGAAGTTTGCCGTTTTTCAGTCATTTTACATTACGCGGGCGAATTTAAATTGACAGCCCAATACCCTTTGGGACTGTCAATTTCCCGTTTGTAATACAAACTGACCGAAAAACGGCAAATTTCGCAAGGCTATAATTATTATCCGCATTTTACAACATGTCGCAACGAAAGTTTGGAATATTAGCTACTAATTTTGTGATGCTCTTTCAAGCTGTGATGAAATTTTTGTCTAGACTAGTTTAAATCAAAATTTAGCCTATAATGCAAATGGTCCATTTACCTCTAGTTTAATTTCACCTCAATTTCCAACTGGTTTAAGTTTCGGGCGATTTGAACGTCGAACGACTCTATTCAAACATTCCTACCTCCGTTTGGCATAAAAAACTCGGATTTTCCTAACAAAATCTAACTAAGGGACCAGTCATTATTTATGGCGCGGGGTGGCATGCACCGAAGAGAAAAGGGTTGGGTAAACAAAATTTTGAGTAAGTAAAAGGTTGGGTAAATGAAAAACAAAACAACTCAAGGGTTGGGTAACAAAAAACTTATTGTCATTTCCAAAGCATGACTCACTGAAATATTGGAGACTAAAAAGCAATGTCAACAGTCATACGTAAATACCATATGTGAATCAATCAGAGTCATTTATATATATCTTAATCATTTTCCAATTTGTCAGGAGACAAATGGTGTCTCCAAAGAAACTACATATGCAGACAATATGAAACTTTAGATTGCTGAAAATTTCACAAGCCGTTATCAAACTCATGTCATTGAAGTGGTAAAGGACATGTGTGACAACTGAATGGTATCCTTTTGTAAAGTTTTTGTCCAGGGGTGGGTATTTATTTTTTAATTGATACTTGAGGTTGGGTAATCAAATTTTTGACTTTTTAATGGTTGGGTCACCAAAATTTTCGCCACAAAAAACATTTCTCTTCGGTGCCACCCCCCACCACAAATAATGACCGGGCCCTAAGGCCATATAAAATAAATTCCTTGATTCTCATCGCTAAATTTTAAAAACTCCCAGGAGGCGGGAGGTTTATATTTTATATTTTATGTCAAAATATAAAAACAAAGTTTAAAATTTAAAAAATTGGAGAGGGAGGTCTTTTTATATTTGCCCTTAAATATATTATAGAAGAACGCTATATAAGTGGATAATTGCACATGCGCTAATGAACATGCATAAGGGCCACACAAATCGTTGTAATAAGGCTATAAGCCCATTTTTCCCTTCAGTATTCCAAGCATCCCTTAACATGTTGCAATATTAACGGCAAAACAATTTTATATCGCAAAAATTCCAATATAAAATATAAAAATAACTAAATCTCTGAAGATGTTCGGTCGGGCGGTAAATTTATATTTTATAACAAAATACAAAAATATATCAACGCGGAAACCAAAATATCGTCGGGCGGTGATGAGAATCAAGGAATTTATTTCATATGGCCTAATCAATGTTCTGAAAAACTTCTGTCCATAGAATATGAGAGCGCAAGTCTCTCTACATAAGTCGCTACTTTGGCTTGTCAGTGACTACAGAAATTGAGCAATAAGATCTTATAGTCTTTCTAGAAATGCATATAAATGCATATAAATGTATTTAATTAAATCTGTTTTATTACAAATATCATTCGACAACGGACTTATACCTTGTATCACTATAACACATCGAATTCCCTGTTTCGCCATCTTGCCTCTTTCTATACGCTGCTTGCCTTAGAACGACCAGGTCACCAGTTAATCTACTTCAGTAATGCTTCTTTGATTCTGCTTTAATGCTTTATATAGTATGACATTTTTGTAATAGGTAATCCCTAATTTGCATGCAAGGGAATTCCCCAATTTGTCCAATTTGCATCATCAACATAACTTGCATGCAGGATGTATGCAAGTATACCGAGTAATGACTGGGCCATGCAGTAATCAATTTTCGTATTTACATTAGAAAGATAAACCATGAAAAGATTAACATCGATTCCAATCAGGCAGTCACTCTTTGCCGTGAATAATTATAATGCTGTGAGTGTGACAGTGTCAGCAGTTCTAAACTGGTATGATCATGCAAATATGGCCATAATTTCGCTTACAGCATTACTCGTTAGTAGCATGTCACATATTAACCAGTTCAGCATTCAAAACGATCGTCTCCAAGTTGAATAACATGTTCGCAATAGTACAGAATATAAGTACTGTCCTATAAACTATAAAGGTTGGTTTTATAATAAATTTTCGTCCGCCATATTTGTTTTGCTATGTGCGGTCAGTGAATACATGCATGCACATCCGCAATTGACAACCTACAATTTTTAAGCCCGTAAACTCTTTCCATGCCATTTTGTTCGGCTAAATTCAGTTTTATCCCATGCGAACTGTCGATAATTACGTTTTCAGTTCATAAACCAACTGATATTACTTTTTAATTAAATCCAAGAAAAAACACGAAATTTCTGCTCACTCCGCATTTGTCGACCGCTATATTAGAGTTTACTTGTATTTTACTATTGCGAACATGTTATTCAAAATGGAGACGATCGTTTTGAAGGCTGAACTGGTTAATATGTGACATGCTAGAAACGACTAATGCTGTAAGCATAATTATGGCCATATTTGATCATACCAGTTAACACTGTTGACACTGTCACAGCATTATAATTATTCACGGCAAGGAGTGAGTGGAAACGATGCCAATGTTTTAATGGTTTATCTTTGTAATGTGAGTACGAAAATTCATTACTCGTTACTCTTACTCATTACATGGAATACAAACACCTTGGAATACAAACACCCAAATTTGCATTCAATCAGCAAATCAATGGATTTCACAGTTTGCAAACTATAGGTTGCTTGTCTGTTAAAATAGTAGAATTGCAAACTTGCATAAAAATGTAGGTGTGGTCAGAGACGTTTGGGGTGTAACAGAGATATTTAACTAGGCGGAATTTTGCGCACGGAGCGGAATTTTTCTTTGTCTTTTCCAATTAGTTCCACCTGAGAAATCACAAGACAACTAAAAATTCCGCTCCACTCGCAAAATTCGGCCTAATGGGGAAAACCGGCTTAAGACGTAGGCGAGTCTCTGTTCAGTACAACAAACTCAACCTTCCAAAAAGGGATAGAGCCCCTTTTCCTGATTGAGATATTGGATTAAGAGTCCTTTATCTTTTTACATATGACACATTTGATACGAAACACACGCCTAGTGGGGCGTGTCTTTGACCACATAGGTGTGGTCACAGACATGCCCCACTAGGGCGTAACAAGATACCGAACTGTGGAATCGTATCAATTGTTCGTATCACCGCCACTTCCATCAAACCGCACCTACATATTTTTGCATGTTTACAATTCTAATTTTAAACGGCCAATCGACGTTTAATTGTAATTGCTACCAAGAACCGGATTGACTGTTTAAAAATAGAATTGTAAACGTGCAAGACATGTAGGCGCGGTCGTAGACGTTTGTGGGAGTGGCGGCGATACGAATTTTTGATGCGATTCCAAAGTTCGGTGACTTTCGTAATATATATTTTTGCAAGTTTACAATTCCAATTTTAACATACAATTCCATTCTTGGTAACAATTTCAATAAAACGTTGATTTGGCGGTTTAATTTGGAATTGTAAACATGCCAAAGTATGTTGTGTGGGTGTCGTGTTAAAAATATTAGTGGAAGTGGTAGTGATACGAATTTTTTTCCCATACCACAGTTCGGTGAGACAAATGAATAATCAATCATTTTGAAATCAGTGGCATTTCTTGCAGTTTGATTGGGCAAGCTCTGTACAACCAGTGAGATGAAAATATATATAGAATTCAATTAGCCCCAATCAATTTCAGGACAAATGTGATATCGCAAACCGGCAAAATACAGAAATCTCACGATGTACCATGATTGCTCTTGATTGCCTGTCAATTTTTTGGACATAAAATTTAGAAAAAAAAGGATAGCTACAGTAAACTATCAAGAAGTAGTAACAGTCAAATTAGGAACGAAATCTTGTGTGAGACATGGTTAATTAAAATGTCAACAAAATAAAAAGCAAATGTAAAGTGTTTAAAAGTTACATTTTAAGGTTAATATGCCAAAATAAATAAAACGATAAGGACCGAGATAAACGAATGCTCTGGAACTACAGTATTTGAGTATGAATTGTTAATTTAAGAAATCTTACAAGCTATGTAAATATTATCAGTGGTAGGTATTGACCTTTATTTTCGCTTTGTATGCGTCTCAGTCAGGGTCAACGGGTAATGGGAATTTCCCTTATACCGGGTTTTCCCTAAATGTTAATATTGCAAGGTTGCTAGATAGATTCCTAAAAATAGGTTAAGCAAATTTAATTACCTGATTTATTATTAGCATGACAAAATTACTGGATGCTGATTGTTTGAGAGGAGTACAATTATTTCATTAATGCAGTACAATTAATTAATGACTTTCCCAAAACAAACAAAATGGCGGAAAGGTATTTTGAACACAAATGTGACATGAAATTGCCCTTGAGGAATTAGATGAAAATACGAACAAAAACACCAAATTTTGCTTTAACAAAAAAAACAGAATGAAAATACGAACAAAAGTACCAAATTTTGGTTGAAAGTCTGGCAGGACTGGCCGACTGGGCTTTGGCGAGAGAATATAATGTTGACGGAGAAGTATTCGATTTTGTCATATGCTAGCCCGCGTGCAGGCCCAAAGGAAGAATAGTGGGCCTGCAAGCAAGACCCAGTATTTTGTACTTTCCGCGTTTGCCCACGAACGCAGCATTCTGATTGGCTGTTTGCTGTTGGATTCTATAATTAGATTCTATAATTAAAATTCGAAAATTGATCACTTTCTTCGATTAAAATGGAACAAGAACAGACTGTTTATTGTTTACTTGAAGGAAGAGACGTTTTTGCCGTTATGCCAATGGGGATTGCTTGTCGTGAAGTGTTGGAATAGCAACATTACGACTTGTGTAAACTATAGTAACCTTTATTCGAGTTTCATTAATTTCAAACAGACTTGATACGTTATATGTTCCTCAAGAAAATTATCTTTTGGTTGATGTTGACTGAAGAAAACTGCGCTTTTCGCGGTGAAGATTTAAAGGCAGTTGCATGTAAGCCTATTCGAAACACTTTGCGATTTACAAGGCTGTGCTGAGAGAGCGAAACAGAACTTACAGAAGACGGTATTAAATTGCCGTTTGAAACGAAACGATCTGGACTCTGAACGCTCTCTTCTTTTGTCTAGTTCTTTATGAAATGAAATAACTGAAATAAACTTCGTACTTTCCGCCGCCAACAAGAATTGCACACACGATCTGATAAGTGAGACAATTTATTTATAATAATGGCGACAGCAAGCACAGAGATTATCTAAAGTGCGAGCTGCGAGTTGCGAGTTGCGAGCTGCGAGTTGCGAGTTGCGAGCTGCGAGTTGCGAGTTGCGAGTTACGAGTATATTGTTAATTTCTAATAACATCGGGTTTAATTTTAACCCAAGGTTAACACTAACCTAGCTTTGAAGCACCGAACCAGGTGTTTACACCTGTGGTTTACACTAAAAATTCAAATTGAAAACTGTATGGCATCCTGGCGGATGTGATTTTAGCTTTGTCTCAATTTGGCGCCAATTTTCAGCTTTTGAAATAAACATTCATTGCATTTATTTTTATACTTACAAACTTGTAAATAGCAATCGTTTTGATATACTGATGGTTTTTTTCCCGTGTTTAGATAAAGTTTATGTATGTATATGTATATGTATGTGTATGTCTATGTATAAATTGTATATAATAAATTGTACTTCCGATGAAAAGGACTTGAGTTTTATAGGGTTCCCAGCGTTCAGTATATCTAAACAAACTGAGTCGGTGTCTGGTCATACTTACTAATAAAATTAAATAACCATTTTAAGATTAGAAAGCACAAAATGGTCTGGATAACTACTAGATTTAATTAAACACAGAAACGGCAAATATAAACTTGCACTTTTATTTTCAATATAATTATTTTAATTCTTGAACATACGTATCGATGGATCTAAACAAAGTAAACAAACAAGTAAAGGCCAATTTTCATCTCGTCCGTATCGTAGCATTTTCTTTTGTGTCGAAGTCATTAAGTTCCACTCTAGTGCTCAGGAAACAAAGAAATACGCTTCGCTACGATACGGTTGAAGTGGAAAACCGGCTTAAAGTGCACGGAAAACGTGTTGAAATTAACCAATTTAGTTACAGGGACCTTAACTTCGAAGGTCATTAATATTTATGAAACAAAAAACCCTTCGATGAAAAACCCTTCGCCTTCCATGTCGTCCATATTAATATACTTTCAAAGCCTAATTCAATGCGAGGCTAGCGACTCGCAACTCGCAACTCGCAGCTCGCAACTCGCAACTCGCAACTCGCAGCTCGCAACTCGCAGCTCGCAACTCGCAACTCGCAGCTCGCAAAATAGCCGACCCCGCAAGCACACATTAATAGCACACATTAATGCTAATGTGGTTGCACGACTTCCCTCACCGGATTTGAAGTTTGAGACAGGTTTTCTGTTGAAATTCGTCCTAATTAGTCTAATTAGCCTGTTCCGAGTTGAAAATGAGCACTTGCAAATTTGGCAATTGCTGACTGCGTTGATTGCTTTTTTGGAACTAAAACGCAGCCATTTACACATTGTTTCTGTTCTGAATAAGCAGAGGAAACCCCGCAACATTTTAATGCAAGTTTGTTTGTTAAGAGGCAGTCTCTGTAAAAGCGGTCCACTGCATTTCGGATCAGAAAATAGTTTTCTCCCAAACTTTTACCGTGAAATAGCGCATACCAGTGAGTTATGAAACTGACTTTGGTTTTTCAATTTTCATAAAAATAATTTTTTTACAGCGCTTTAGCTCCAGGCGACCGTGTTCGCTGAATTTGCACTTCTCGTCGACTGAAAATTACACATATTTAAAACATTACAGCTCACGGAATATAGAACTTTGCACCATGATCTTTTTTTTCAGTCTTGTTCATTCATTTAAGTGCAAAATTCAAGCGAAATTTTGAATGTTGAGAGAAATGCGGGGGGAGGAAAAATACGCAATAATACTCGTTTTACGGCCTTCTTAAAATCACGACAAACTGACCCTCAGAAAATAGCTTTGATCTCCTATAGTCCAGCACTAAAAACCTAAAGCTTCTATTCCAATCTACTAATCTAAGGATGTATAAAAAGGATTGATAAAAACATTTTGCGCTTTTTATTTAGATTCCGCACAACAACCTCGAACTTTCTGTGTTTTTAATGCAAATTACATTTAGTTAGGCGGTAAATATAATCTGTAATGAAAGACAGTTATTTGCTTCATTTGCGGTGCCCAAACTTGGGCACTGCATTATATTCTGCTTGTGACTTTAAATGTTAGTTTATCCGTTTGTTAGTTTGTCGGTCCGTTTGTTAGTTTGTTCGCATCAATACGTTTACTTAATCACCTACTCTAAAATTCCTTGCACGTGCTCGGAATTTGTTGGTTGTTGTCGGTACTCTCATGATCGACTGTTTGCTAGGCATTATTTCTGGTTTTATGCGCCCAATAAGGACAAAAATACTACGGTTCGAATCAGCGTGAAAAGTTGTATTTACAGATGTCAAATGTATTACTAAACAACAGTATTCTAGCGATTTATGGCCTTTGAAAAACAAGCGAAATTGTATTGTTCCGCACATCGCTCACAATTATTAAACTAATTAAAAATGCAATACATTTGACCCTGACATAGAATAAGACCAGAGGAGGAGTGGTCACTATACCGTGATGCATTGCGATTATTCCAAATAATTATATATTATTGATTTTCCACGAGCGGGCGCTCATTGTTCGCTTGACCTTCACTATCAAAACAACAGGAGTGAGATTAGTATATGGCGGATTTTGTAAAGCCGACCACCGCCATAAAGCTTCAGTTTTGGAAGGACACGATCTTCTTTTTGTTCATTGTGTATCGTCAGAGCCTACGCTGTTGGTTCCCATGGGTTATCGTGTGTTCAGTTTTGAATGCCGTGAGATTCACATCAGTTTTCTGGATAATTTGCATATCAGAAGAATCGCTATTTTAATTGTCTATTTGTCTCTAAAAGTTGATGAAACATTCGCCGATTGCAATAGCCCAGCATTGATAGAGATACATTCCAGTTGTGCTTTTAGGGTAAGTCGTTTGCTTTAATCGTTAAAGCGAATACAAAGGCAATGTACCTACACAATGTTTTTTTTATGATTCAGATTTTTATAGCCAATGTTGGTAACAATATGTCAATATTTGTGCTTTCCATTTTGAATATAAGCATATATAGAGCTAAAATAGTTTAAGTTAGAGAAGCTTAGACTGTTCATTTGGTTTGATCATAGAGGTTTGATTACTTTGGTATTTTATTACTATTAAAATGAGTCACATTAATTGCACCATTTATTATTTTACTCTGTCTCATGCCAGATTGTTTTACTCTGTCTAATGGCAGCTGGCCTATCTGCCCATGTGTCTAGTTAACCCATTGAGTCACACTGTCCCCACATGTGCCCTACTTTAATATTGTACTTTGTTAAACTGAATATTGTTTTCATATGTTGCAGTTCTCTGACCTCAGTGATCTCGGGCAAGATGGAACAGGACAATCTTTTATCTTTGAGAATGTTGTTTTGTGGGATTTCAATATTCTGCCATCCCCACCTTCTCAAACAATTCAACCTCGAGATCCAGATACTGTTAATGAAGAGTTGGACAGTGTGCTGTCACCAATAAATTTACAAGGACAAACTGGATGTAACTGTGATCTACAACCAATAAATTTACAAGGGCAAACTGGATGTAACTGTGATCTACAACCAATAAATTTACAAGGGCAAACTGGATGTAACTGTGATCTACAACCAATAAATTTACAAGGGCAAACTGGATGAAACTGTGATCTACAACCAATAAATTTACAAGGGCATACTGGATGTAACTGTGATCTACAACCAATAAATTTACAAGGGCAAACTGGATGAAACTGTGATCTACAACCAATAAATTTACAAGGGCAAACTGGATGTAACTGTGATCTACAACCAATAAATTTACAAGGGCAAACTGGATGTAACTGTGATCTACAACCAATAAATTCTGTGTGCTTGGTGGATATTACTCCACAGTACAGCATTGTTGATTGTGAAAAGTGGACCATGGGACAGAGATGACCCAAGAAACATCACAAACATCATATTCACCTGAGTACATAACACCAACACACACAAGAAGTATATTGTAAATTGATTTGATTTTATTTTATTATGGATCCCTACATATTTTATTATGGATCCCTACGATTATAACAGTGACATAGATTACTAGGATATTGTAA
>CACRXK020013412.1:0-14065 GCA_902702795.2 Paramuricea clavata
TATATGCATTTACAAGCAATCCTGGATATGATAAAGACGATACAAGCTGTCCATTAAAAAATAACGGGATTCTATTCCACAAAGAAAAATATTTAAATCTCACTTGTATTATTAAGAATATATATAAAGCAAAAAATTTAAACTTGTGTGAGTTGTGTCAAAACGAAAGCTGTTTATAAAATTTATAAATGTTGTAAACACTATTACTAATATAAAGTGCCCATTGAAAGACATAATATAGTATATTGTCGTTTGACTTATCTTTGATGTATGATTTTAATACTGTAGATTTTCAACAGACAGCTAGACTTTAACATATACCATGATTGTTGAGTTTCAGCAATGCCAAGGGCCAATGCAGGAAGTTTTATAAGCTTTTATAGTCAACAATCTGGATACAGTTGGCGTCTTGGCGATATTTCGGAAACCAAAAGATCTCGCTATTTCGTTGCAATTCCAACATCTCATCAATAAATAAATTCTTTTGGTTCGAATATCTAGATATACTTTACTAACAGTTAAATAAATGAATAACCACATTGTTCGGTCGAGATATATATATATATATATATATATATATATATATATATATATATATATATATATATATATATATATATATATATATATATATATATATATATATATATATATATATATATATATATATATATATAAAGTAGGAATGCTGTACACGTTCAAGGCCTTCAGGCAAGAACTGGACAGCAAAATCATACATAAACAGTGAAAACAAACTTACCCTGTACTTCAGGATTTCTCATGCTTATCGTTTCTTTAAAATTTGAAAAAGATGATTTACAACTCATTGTGTCAAAAGATGTCCAAGCTTTCTGTCATGCATGTTCAGTTTAATCTAATAATCTTTGCTTCCTTCACTCCTGGCAAATAGTTATATTTTTGAGATCAGTGAGATGACCACCCATGTATAGCCATGCGCCCGTGATTATTGATGAACTTTAGATTTCGCTAATGCTTTCCTTTCCCCGGGTGTAAGTAGCCGAGTGGAATTAGTACCCTCGCCACGGGCTTCGCGCTACGCGCATGGCTCGGGGATTATACAATGTGATAATTGCACATTCTGTTTACTTTGTATTATGGCGAAGCAAGACAAACCAGTTTACTAATTTCTCGTCCAATTGTCATCCAAATTTAACCAAAATTTAATCAATTTATCTTTGGGTAATGTCCATTAGGCCATATAAAATAAATTCCTTAATTCTCATCGCTAAATTTTAAAACTCCCAGGAGGCGGGAGGTTTATATTTTATATTTTATGTCAAAATATAAAAAACAATGTTTAAAATTTAAAAAATTGGAGAGGGAGGTCTTTTTATATTTGCCCTTAAATATATTATAGAAGAACGCTATATAAGTGGATAATTGCACATGCGCTAATGAACATGCATAAGGGTCCACACAAATCGTTGTAATAAGGCCGATAAGCCCATTTTTTCCTTCAGTATTCCAAGCATCCCTTAACATGTTGCAATATTAACGATAAAACAATTTTATATCGCAAAAATTCCAATATAAAATATAAAAATAACTAAATCTCTGAAGATGCTCGGTCGGGCGGTAAATTTATATTTTATAACAAAATACAAAAATATATCAACGCGGAAACCAAAATATCGTCGGGCGGTGATGATTCCTTGGAATTTATTTTATATGGCCTAAATTAAAGTGATTTTTTATCACATATACTGTAAAACCACGACACGCTTATGATTTTTCTTTGTGTTTTGCTCCGGAATTATTAATGACTTTTTGAACGATAATTATAAACGCACGCCTATATTATATATTCCACCAACTTTTGGCATTCGCTTGAAAGTTTTAGTGACTTGAAGATTAATATTTGACTTTCATGCGGATTCGGCTCTAAGATGTCTTCCATGTGTTCATTTTCCACTCGTATAAAATCTGAATGCGGCAGTCATTTGTGAGTGTGGAGAATGTTACTGTATGTTGACAAAATGTAAAGACGATATTCGCGGGCATCTTTCAAGCTGCCACTTGTCTTGGGAAAATATCGAAGAGTATGAATTAATCTTAGCCAGGGCTGGATTGTTTGATATTCCGGAGTCAACTGGAGAAGATGGGGGGTTTGCCCTCGTCATGCATTGGGGAAGGAATAGCGTCCTTTTCGTTCGTGTCAGTATCCAACTCATCTATCCAAAAAGAAAAAAGTGAAAGGTTCCCATGTTGTTCTGCTAAAGCTTGCAAAAGAAATCCATAAAATAGGGCTGTAGAGTTGCAGGGTTGTAGAGCGGTAGAGTTTTAGAGCTGTAGAGCTCTAGAGCTAGCTGTAGAGTTGTAGAGTTGTAAAGCTCTAGAGTTGTAGACTTGTAGAGTTGTCGGGCTGTAGAGTTGTAGAGCTCTAAGGCTGCAGAGTTGTAGGGCTGTAGCGTTGTAGAAGTGTAGAGTTGTAAAGGCACAGGGCTGTAGAGTTGTAGGGCTGTAGACTGAGCTGTAGTGTTGTAGAGCTGTAGAGTTCTAGAGCTGTCGGGCTGTAGAGTTCTAGAGCTGTAAAGTTGTAGGGTTGTAGCTTTGTTGCCACGAATAGTGCCAATTTGTACTTCAGACGAATGCCAAAAGTTTGTGGAATGTAATATAGGCGTGTGTTTATAAGAGGTGAATATCCCCGACAATCACTGAGCTTGAGTTTTAGCATTTTTACACAAGCCTTATGTGTTTTTTAGGACTGAATTTATTTTAATTTCGCTTATTTCTTTATCAGTAACTTCCACAAAACGGCTAGCCGCCATTCTGTAAATTTTGGTTTTGTTATATTCACCTGTAGGTGAATATAACAGCTTAATACGTCACATTTGAAATAGATAGATAAACTTTATTTACCCACGCTAACCCTGTCAACCGAAGCTGATTTTCCACAGGGGGCGTGTAAAAAGCGATTGTTTATTCATTGATATACCACGCGTCAAAATATTCAGCAGAGAAATTGACACTTTCCGGTTTCTGACAATGCTCGACCTAATTCGCATGTAGCATACATTTTTACATTTATGTAATATAGCAACTTATTTGCAGAATTGTAATCTTTGTTTATGAAAGGATATATTAAGAGATTGTTATAAGTTTTACAGTTTAAACAAATGCCTGTATTCGCCGATCGATATTTCAAGCCGTTTGCTAATCGATTAAAGATATTCATAACTTGAGCACGCCCCTGCAATGAACATGGAACCACCGGTAAAAATAAATACAAAAATAAATGACCAAGCGCGACAGAAAAAATATTTGCGTATTATAATTGCGAAACGTTTAATAAACAAAAGCAAAATAAAAGTTGACTTTTAAGTTATTTTTCCAGCAATGTTGCTGGGTGAGAGTTTTCAAGAAAAATTACGTTAGCAACGCATGCGTCGTCACTCGTCAATTACAGGAAAATTATCAAACTTTGTAGATGATTTGTGGCTATGCCCGTCAAGTGCCCAAATATTTTACGTTTCCCGTTAAAAAAATACAGCTCTAGGTTCACAATGGTAGTAATGTGTACTTGGTATAAGGTGCCAAACTTACGAAAATTGCTATTTAATTTGTCTTATAATGTGCGACTTTGCAAACTAGTAAAAGTGTATCTTTTCAGAAAATTATTTCTCCTCAAATCCTGGATAGATGTTCCTGATTTTTTGTTGCAAGAAACTATAACCACTGATTGTTAAAATATTTTGATACATAAGACTCTCACTTACCTACTTGCTTCGCGAGAGTCGTACGAAAATCTGCTATTTACGGCAGTTTCAGGCCGCTATTTTGGACCCGTCAAGGTGTAAAATATCGATGGGCCAAATTTTACAAAAAAAGCTTTTTAACGCAAACCGATTTCTTTTTTCATACAAGTACCTGAAAGGAAAATTATTGTGAAAAATTTGAAGACTTTCATATTTCCTTCCAGAACTGGGTGCCCGGTTTTTACAGAGACAGCCTCTTAATTCTGACAAAATCATTGAAAGCTGAGGCTAAGCCTGTGCCTACCCTTGGACTATATTTTTGTAGTGTAAATGCACTTCGGCCTGGCCTAGGCCAGGAAATTTGGAACACCTGTTCTGATGGGCCCAGATATCCTGGCCTAGACCAGGCCAAATTGTGTTTACACTACAAAAATCTAGTCCAAAGCTAGGCCTTGGCGAGGCTTGTGGTGTAAACACAGCTATGCATGGTCGCCTAGTTTTCATGGTGTTGTACCTTTATGACACTGCAGTGCATTACACAACAGAAGAATATAAAATCCTGAATGGAAATAAGATTGTAACATAGACAAACTAGAGGGCACTCAGAGACTGCATACCTCCGCCCGTTACTCGGAAGTGAAACGCAACCTTGGAATTTCCTAAGAAATCCACTTTATAATTCTTAAGCATAAAAGATTTCAGGCCCCCGCGAATTGAAATCGAATTGCTAATAAAACATATTACTGTTGTTGTACTGTACAGTACTTGTAAAATAAAAACTTATTAAGTGTCATTAAATGCATAAATTTTGCTTTATGCACTCGCGCGTGCAGCAATTTTCACAGTTGTGCTATTTTAAATTCCCAGGCAGCTAAAATCTTTTGTCTTTAAAACAATGTCGATTTCTTGGGAAATTCCGAGGTTGCGTTCTTTTTATACACCCTGTATTGAAGTAATCTAATGTTGTTAGAATTTGAATGGACTGGCACTTTGCTGAACGTAATAATGCGTAACTCCGTAAGCCTTGTTTTAGACATTGAATTTCGGTCGCGTGAAATGCAACTAAGACAATAGATAATGAAGGCCGAAGCTTAATGAGGTTTATCATCTCATTATTGTCTTAGCACTGAGTGCATAAATTATACACGTCCTAATTACGCATTCAGTACTATTTTTTTTGTTAATTGACCGGGAAAAGCAAGACACAATTTTGTTCATTTCTCGTTCAATTTTTAACCAAATTCAACCAAATTTTAATCAGTTCTTCCTTAGCCGATGGGAAATGCATTCAAAAAATTTCGTACGGATATGTTTGGTATTTCTTGAGTTATCGTGCTCACAGTCAGACAAACACACACACACACATACACACACACATACACACACACACATACAAACCCAGATGATTACATAACCTCCTGGCGGAGGTAATAAAAATCCAAACACCTGAAGTCCATATTGTTACAAGGCCAGCCAATTGACCACCACAATTGCACTGTTTACAGTCACAAAAAACTACTAGGAAACATTCCCTAGTAGTCTTCGATGACTACAATTAACACTTCGGCAAATTCCACGTAATATGCCAGATAAAAAACTAGAACAGTTTGCCTATATTTTCGCATTATAAACGGGGAAGGGGATAACTGCTTTTATATATCTTGAAACATTGTACAACAGTACATATAAAAAATATTAGCACTGTAAATGGACTCACCTTAGCTTTAACCGTGTAAATACCATAAGGAATACATATAGAGTACACAATAAATCATTACATTTATCCATACGTATATTTAAACACATTTTACAACGACAAAAACCTCTTTCAAATTTCTGCATGAACGAATTCCCTTTAAAAATATAAATTATGCAGAAAATGCTGTACGGTTGCTAAGTAACCATATTCCTTATCTATGCAACACTTCCATATAGGGAAAACCAATGATGTAGAAATATTAGGCGCCAATATTTGCAGTTCGCGCGAAGGATCGATCTGTAGTATTCTCGAAAAAGTCGAGCGTATATTCGAATATTTTGGCAAATTTCAGCATGCGACATACAATCATGAAGAAAAGAAAGAGGTGCAATGGCAGTAAGAAGAGAAAGCAACATCAGAAATCGCAGTTGAACCGCGCAGCGCTCATAGAAGATCCACTTCGTGATGTCAAAGCAAAAGCGGAGTCAAGCTGACCAGTACGGGAGCATTGATTCTAAATATTACAAACTTTGGAGAAGTGTTGACGTCAACGAAAAATTACAAACTAAGTTGGACAACAGGGCAAGCACTAAAAAGGTATACTCAATTTTTAATACAAATACATTTCATCAATCCTTTTATTAATGCACCTATTGATTTTAAGCCCCTGAGTGGGAGGGTCGGGCATTTGATTTTCCATGCAATTTTTTGGTCAAATTCTCTAACATGGGGAAGCAAATATCAGTCAAATGTGATCAAATGCCCCATTGTTGGGCACATAAATTTGTGTCGAAAGGCTTGAAAGTCGTTTGTCCCAGTCCTCAACTTGTGCTCTTCCTCAGGATACAAGATGGTGCTCAATTCAAATATCCCCACCCTCTGGAGATGGTGTCGATCAAATTCCTGAGGGTGGCGAAACAAAAATCCATTAAATGCCCTACATATGCCCGATCTTCACTTAGGGCGTAGCATTTAAATATGCCTAAATATAACTACAGTATATAAACACTGTAAACCTCTGGTAATAAGCCCCCCCCCCGAATACCCCCGTACAAACCCATCGCATTACTGAAATTCACACCATTCCAAATATATGCCCCCCCCCCCACATTTGTTTATCACTATTATACACTAACACAAAAATCACTATTACGCCAACACAAAATGTTGTCCATGGGTAAGCCCCCCCCCAATATAAGCTCCCCTGTGTATAAACCCATCAAAAACATGTACAAACGAATACAAGCCAGGGCTCATATTCGGTGGTTTACAGTGTGTCCATATCCATATGCCATTACCTATATTTATACAGCTAATTCAGAAAAGGTTGTCCTTTGCAAACCTTAAACTTGAAACCTTAAACCTAAAACTCTAAACGTGCAAAGCATAATGGGAGACCAAGCATCATTTAATCTGTTTCTAAATCATAGATGGGGCCTATTTCTTAAAGACATGGTGAACATCTCCTTACGAGAACAATTCATTCACAAATAGCTGCAATATTCAAATACTATAAGCTTGAAAGCTGAAACTTGTGCTCCCATTAAGCTTTGCACACTTAAGGCCCTGTTACACGGTGCAATTTTTCATGCAACTTGTCTCGCAATGTTTAAAAAAAGATTTTGATAATGCATTGCAAGAGGTGTTACACGCTGCAATGATTGTCATGCAACTCGCAACATTAAGGGACAGAGACTAGGGAGAGGCGTTATTTGGCGCCAAATTTTAATTATAGTAAAGCGTGCACTGGGGGAGCCAATAGGAACTCTCCAAGCTATAAACATTGCGAGACATGTTGCACGAAGCCATGTTACACGCTGCAATGCTAAAAATGATTAGTGCAATCGTTGCCAAAAGTAGAACCGACTTCTACTCTGTGCAATGCTTCATGCAACTTGTCTCGCAACGATTTTGACCATTGCAAGGCATGTTAAACGGTGCAATGACTCGTGCAACTTGTCTCGCAACGCCATTGCGAGACAAGTTGCATGAAAAATTGCACCGTGTAACAGGGCCTTTAGAGTTTAAGGTTTGGAAAGGACACCTTTTTTGATTTGGCTATATAGGTATATATATTCATTTCCTTTGCCTGAAAGCCTCATTGTGATGAGTCAAGATGAAAGGGAATTTCACCAATTTGCTTACGATTTTTGAGAATGAGACTTCCTGCCAAGAAGAGAATCATGACATACTGTAAACTATATCAAAGTGTTTGTTGGTCACACACTAATTAGCTAAGATAAAATTAAGGAACTAAAATATAAATATAAAGCTATAAAAAAATCCATCAACCCAACCAAGTTCAATACCCCTTGATTACAAAACCTGGTATTGCCATACAAATCACTAATAAACAGTCATTAAATTTCAAATTAAAGGTAACTCAGTTGAACATGTCCAGCTCAAGTACTTGTACAGTGGATATTACAACTATTCAACATGAAGGATTGGAGGAAATGAGCAATGAATCAATAGGGAATGGAGTTTTTGGCAAATGCTTCCCTCAAAAATTCATTAGATTAGGAATAACAGTTGTTGAAAAGCAGTTGACAGACAGCCTGCTGATATGCTATATAAAGAAGCAATATTTTTGCCAAAATTGTCACACATATGTATCCCATTGTTACTTGGGGTGCAGCTAGACAAAAAGTCAATCTCCCTGATAATGCAATTTATTGGGGAGAACAGTCAGTCTATAACATTGTTCAAGTTGCTATTTGATCCAATGTACCAACATCAAGCTTCAGAAATGTCAACCAAAACATGACTCTGCATATGTTATGACATCACTGATGCACTTGACCACATGCACCAAAGAGGATATCTTCACTGTGGCTTGAAGTCCAATACTGTGTTGGTTGCACAAAATAAGGGATACATAATTGACTTCGGGAAAGTTTGTGAAATCTCTTGACCAATGGCGATGAAATACAGGGAAGTGTACAAACACATTGCACCAGAAGTCTTGCACGGATCTCGTGTTACAACTGGGAAAAAAATCAGCAGCACAATCCTATTACAGTTAGCAAATGCAGCTACTGATATTAACCCCACAAAAAAGCCCACTCTTTTCAAATTATTGACCATGTTGAATGCAGAGAAAATCCACAGCTGAGATGCATTAAAGAGGCTCTACAAAATGAAGTATAAATCAAAAGTTAATTAAGTTGGATAAAGTAAACAAGATTGATAACCAGGACAATATTTAACTAATTAAGTTTGAATGTGCTCTACTTTGTTATTTTACTCTGTCTAATGCTAGATGATTTTAGTGCTCAAAGGGAAAGTGTGGGGGCATTAACTGCATAACTTGGCAACAGATTGTGGCAAGGAATTAATGAGTAACCTATTTAAATAATATGAACAACTTAATAAAATCTAATAACTTGTATAAATTATGTGAAACACAGTCCTAGTAAAAACTCCTGTGCTGTCAAGATGAATCGTCTTTCGGCAGCAGGTTGTCAAGATATTGTGTCTTTCGGCAACCAGTTGGATCTTGACTGTGTTTTTATTAGTCCATTATTTTCTAAAATATAGCTACTGTAGCCTAACATACAAGGAATTAATGTGTATACCTTGTTTAAATAATATAAATATAAATAACTTAATAAGATCTAATAGCTTGTATAAACTATGTGAAACACAGCCATAGTGAAAACTCTTGTGCTGTCAAGATGAATCGTCTTTCGGCAGCAGGTTGTTAAGGCAGCAGGTTGTTAAATTCCGAGGTTGGAAAAAAAAAATGAAAATTTTTTCAAAATTCTGAGGTTGCGAAAAAAATGAAAACATTTTCAAAATTCCGAGGTTGGAAAAAAATGAACATATTTTCAAAATTTCGAGGTTGGAAAAAAAAAATCAAAATTTTTTCAAAATTCCGAGGTTGGAAGACAAAATGAAAATTTTTTCAAAATTCCGCGTTGAAAAAAAAAATGAAAATTTTTTTCAAAATTCCGAGGTTGGAAAAAAAAAATGAAAATATTTTCAAAATTTCGAGGTTGGAAAAAAAAAATCAAAATTTTTTCAAAATTCCGAAGTTGGAAAACAAAATGAAAATTTTTTCAAAATTTCGAGGTTGGAAAAAAAAATGAAATTTTTTTCAAAATTTCGAGGTTGGACAAAAAAAGAAAATTTTTTCAAAATTCCGAGGTTGGAAAAAAAAAATGAAATTTTTTTCAAAATTCCGAGGTCGGAAAAAATTCACAGCTTGGAAAAAAAAAATGAAAATTTTTTCAAAATTCCGAGGTTGGAAAAAAAAATTAAAATTTTTTCAAAATTCCGAGGTTGGAAAAAAAAAATAAAATTTTTTTCAAAATTCCGAAGTTGGAAAAAAAAATGAAAATTTTTTCAAAATGTTGAGGTTGGAAAAAAAAATGAAAATTTTTGCAAAATTCCGAGGTTGGAAGAAAAGAATGAAAATTTTTTCAAAACTCCGCGGTTGGGAAAAAAAATGAAAATTTTTTCAAATTTCCGAGGTTGGAAAAAAAAAAGAAAATTTTTTCAAAATTCCAAGGTTGGAAAAAAAAAATGAAAATTTTTTCAAAATTCCGAAGTTGGAAAAAAAAAATGAAATTTTTTTCAAAATTCCGAGGTCGGAAAAAATTCAGAGCTTGGAAAAAAAAATTAAAATTTTTTCAAAATTCCGAGGTTGGAAAAAAAAATAAAATTTTTTTAAAATTCAGAGGCTGGAAAAAAAAAATGAAAATTTTTTCAAAATTTCGAGGCTGGAAAAAAAAATGAAAATTTTTTCAAAATTCCGACGTTGGAAAAAAAATGAACATATTTTCAAAATTTCGAGGTTGGAAAAAAAAAATCAAAATTTTTTCAAAATTCCGAAGTTGGAAAACAAAATGAAAATTTTTTCAAAATTTCGAGGTTGGAAAAAAAAATGAAATTTTTCAAAATTCGAGGTTGACGAGGTTGAAAAAAAAATGAAATTTTTTCAAATTCCGAGTCGAAAAAAAAAGTGAAAATTTTTTCAAAATTCCGAGGTTGGAGAAAAAAAATGGAAATTTTTTCAAAATTCCGTGGTGCGAAAAAAAAAATGAAAATTTTTTCAAATTCCGAGGTTGGAAAAAAAAAATGAAAATTTTTTCAAAATTCCGAGGTTGGAAAAAAGCAATGAAAATTTTTTCATAATTCCGAGGTTGGAAAAAAGAAATGAAAATTTTTTCAAAATTAAGAGGTTGGAAAAAACAAAATGAAAATTTTTTCAAAATTCCGAGGTTGGAAAAAAAATGAAAATTTTTTCAAAATTCTGAGGTTGGAAAAAAAAAATGAAAATTTTTTCAAAATTCCGAGGTTGAAAAAAAAAATGAAAATTTTTTCAAAATTCATTTTTTCAAAATTCCGAGGTTGGAAAAAATAAATGAAATTTTTTTCAAAATTCGGAGGTTGGAAAAAAAAATGAAAATTTTTTCAAAACCCCGAGGTTGGAAAACAAAAATGAAAATTTTTTCAAAATTCCGAGATTGGAAAAAAAAATGGAAATTTTTTCAAAATTCCGATGTTGGAAAAAAAAAAATGAAAATTTTTTCAAAATTTCGAGGTTGGAAAAAAAAAATGAAAATTTTTTCAAAATTTCGAGGTTGGAAAAAAAAAATGAAAATTTTTTCAAAATTTTGAGGTTGGAAAAAAAAATGAGTAATTTCTTAGTTTTGAAGAGTAGCTTCTAAGTTTTGAAGATTAAATTCTAAGCAGCTCGAAGAGTAAATTCTAAGTTTGGAAGAGTAAATTCTAAGTTTTGAAAAGTATATTCTAAGTTTTGAACAGTAAATGCAATTTTTTTTAAGAGTAAATCCTAAACTTTGAAGAATAGATTATAAGTTCCGAAGAGTAAATTCTAATTTTGAAGAGTAAATTCTAAGTTTTGAGGAGTAAATTCTAAGTTTTGAAGGGGAAGTTCTAAGTTTTGAGGAGAAAATTCTTAGATTTGAAGAGTAACTTCTAAGTTTTGAAGAGTGAATTCTATATTTTGAAGAGTAAATTCTAAGTTTTGAAGACTAAATTCTGAATTTTGAAGAGTAGAGTAAATTCTAAGTTTTGAAGAGTAAATTCTAAGTTTTGATGGGTAAATTCTATATTTTGAAGAGTAAATTCTAAGTTTTGAAGAGAAAATTCTAAGTTTGAAGAGTAAATTCTACGTTTTGAAGAGTAAATTCTAAGTTTTGAAGATTAAATTCTATGTTTTGAAGAGTAAATTCTAAGTTTTTACAAGTAAATTCTAAGTTTTGAAGAGTACAATCTATATTTTGAAGCGTAAATTCTAAGTTTTGAAGAGTAAATTCTAAGTTTTGATGGGTAAATTCTATATTTTGAAGAGTTAATTCTAAATTTTGAAGAGAAAATTCTAAGTTTGAAGAGTGAATTCTAAGTTTTGAAGAGTAAATTCTAAGTTTTGAAGATTAAATTCTAAGTTTTGAAGAGTAAATTCTAAGTTTTTACAAGTAAATTCTAAGTTTTGATCTAAGTTTTGAAGAGAAAATTCTAAGTTTGAAGAGTAAATTCTAAGTTTCGAAGAGTAATTTCCATATTTTGAAGAGTAAATTCTAAGTTTTGAAGAACTTCCGAAGAGTAAATTCTAATTTTGAAGAGTAAATTGTAAGTTTTGAGTAGTAAATTCTAAGTTTAGGAGTATATTTTGAAGAGTAAATTCTAAGTTTTGAAGAGTAAATTCTGAATTTTGAAGAGTAAATTCTAAGTTTTGAAGAGTAAATTCGATATTTTGGATAGTAAATTCTAAGTTTTGAAGAGTAAATTGGATATTTTGAAGAGTAAGTTGTAAGTTTTGAAGTGTAAATTCTATATTTTGAAGTGTAAATTCTAAGTTTTGAATAGCAAATTCTGAATTTTGAAGAGTAAATTCTAAGTTTTGATGAGTAAATTCTATATTTTGAAGAGTAAATTCTAAGTTTTGAAGAATAAATTCGATATTTTGGATAGTAAATTCTAAGTTTTGAAGAGTAAATTGGATATTTTGAAGAGTAAGTTGTAAGTTTTGAAGAGTAAATTCTATATTTTGAAGAGTAAATTCTAAGTTTTGAATAGCAAATTCTGAATTTTGAAGAGTAAATTCTAAGTTTTGATGAGTAAATTCTATATTTTGAAGAGTAAATTCTAAGTTTTCAAGAGAAAATTCTAGGTTTGAAGAGTAAATTCTAAGTTTTGAAAAGTAAATTCTAAGTTTTGAAGGGTAAATTCAATTTTTTTTAAGAGTAAATCCTAAACTTTGAAGAATAAATTCCAAGTTTTGAAGAGTAAATTTTAAGTTCCGAAGAGTAAATTCTAATTTTGAAGAGTAAATTGTAAGTTGTCAGTAGTAAATTCTAAGTTTAGGAGTGTAAATTCTAAGTTTTGAGAGGAAAATTCTAAGATTTGAAGAGCAAATTCTATGTTTGAAAAGCAAATTCTAAGTTTGAAGTGAAAATTCTATATTTTGAACAGTAAATTCTAAGTTTTGAAGATTAAATTCCCAGTTTCGAAGAGTAAATTCTAAGTTCTGAAGAGCAAATTCTAATTTTGAAGAGTAAAGTCTAAGTTTTGAGGAGTAAATTCTAAGTTTAGAAGGGAAAATTCTAAGTTTTGAGGAGAAAATTCTAAGATTTGAAGAGTAAATTCTAAGTTGAAAAGAGTAAATTCTAAGTTTTGAATGGAAAATTCTATATTTTGAAGAGTAAATTCTAAGTTTTGAAGAGTAAATTCTGAATTTTGAAGAGTAAATTCCAAGTTTTGAATAGTAAATTCGATATTTTGAAGAGTAAATTCTAAGTTTTGAAGAGTAAATTGGATATTTTGAAGAGTAAGTACTAAGTTTTGAAGAGTAAATTCTTTATTTTGAATAGTAAATTCTAAGTTTTGAAGAGTAAATTCTGAATTTTGAAGAGTGAATTCTAAGTTTTGATGAGTAAATTCTATATTTTGAAGAGTAAGAAAATTCTAAGTTTGAAGAGTAAATTCTAAGTTTTGAAAAGTAAATTCTAAGTTTTGAAGGGTAAATTCAATTTTTTTTAAGAGTAAATCCTAAACTTTGAAGAATAAATTGTAAGTTTTGAAGAGTAAATTTTAAGTTCCGAAGAGTAAATTCTAATTTTGAAGAGTAAATTGTAAGTTGTCAGTAGTAAATTCTAAGTTGAGGAGTGTAAATTCTAAGTTTTGAGAAGAAAATTCTACGATTTGAAAAGCAAATTCTAAGTTTGAAGAGTAAATTCTAAGTTTGAAGTGAAAATTCTATATTTTGAAGAGTAAATTCTAAGTTTTGAAGATTAAATTCTAAGTTTTTAAGAGTAAATTCTAAGTTTTGAAGTATAAATTCTAAGTTTTGAGGAATAAATTCTAAGTTATGAAGATTAAATTCTAAGTTTTGAAGAGTAAATTCTAAGTTTTGAAGAGTAAATTTTAAGTTCCGAAGAGTAAATTCTAATTTTGAAGAGTAAATTGTAAGTTGTCAGTAGTAAATTCTAAGTTTACTACTTTTTTACTCTTCAAAATATCGAATTTACTCTTCAAAACTTAGAATTTACTCTTCAAAATATCGAATTAACTCTTCAAATCTTGGAATTTACTCTTCAAATCCGAGGTCGGAAAAAATTCAAATTATTTCAAAATTCCGAGGTTGGAAAAAAAAATGAAAATTTTTTCAAAATTTTGAGGT
>CACRXK020013413.1:0-14065 GCA_902702795.2 Paramuricea clavata
AAAATGGTTGAGCGGGGGGGGGGGGCACCATGGGGGCTGGGGGGGGGCTTTGCCCCCCCCAGTTATATAGTTAAAAAATGCCCTGATGTTTACAGATAATTCGAAGGCCGATTAGTGTTAAGAACATTTTAATAAAACGTTTTGTGAAGCGTTTGTGGTTGAATTTTACATTAGATTGAAGCTTATATTACATATAATAACATACCTAGCATGTATATGTTTGGGAAATTGATAATTTTGTTATTAAAAGTGATATTTTGCGGGGATTTTTCAATTTCAAAACCTTTCTTAAAATTATCGTGTTACCATGACAACTACTTTCAATTCTTCATATTCAGAAAACATAATGTTTTGTCAGTAAGGCGAGGGATTTTGCATGTATGTATTTTCTAGTTTAATTTTTAATTGTATAAGAGATTAATAAGAGAATATAAGAAATCCTAAATTTTAAGCCGTCAACATCAATTTTGGTGATGCTTCCATATCTAAGATTCATTATCATGTTAAACTCTACACTTCCTGTGAATTTGGTGCTTTCTTCACAAAGTGCATGATTTTCTCAAATATCTGTGCATATCCGCTGGACTAGTATTTGTAATTGCTTGGGCAGGCCAAGTGTGTTTAGGCAAACTGGCTAATGTTTTTGGGTGTGTTACAGGTTTCATGCCGGGTCGCTGAATTTGTAGAGCAAATTATAACTACTCAAAAAGAGAGCCATGCCATGGACATTATCTTTCCGCCTCGCCTCCCCCCAATTGACGGAAGCCATTCACCCTCATGATCAGCTATAGTAAGCTCCTTCTCAAAGCCGTTAGCTTGCAGTTTCGTAGCTGCGTTCCTTGGCTTCTGTGCTGCCGCGCACTTCTGTTGTCCCACTCCCACACCAAGAACTAGGACATTTTATGGGGAGGTGGTTGGCATAGGGGAATAACCTCTGTTTTTGACCCACCACCGAATTCTGGGACATAAATGTAGTCCATGTCATAGACCAAGAACTGTATTTGTAATACTAGAAATACATGCATGCAGTAACCCCTACCCTTTATTTTCCAGACATTCATTTAGCATGAACTATTCATAACTGGTCAACATTGAACGCAGGCTCGCGTTGTAGCGTCGTGTGTTGCCATGCCAACACTGAAATTTGATTTTTTTACTATTTTTTGCACAAAACGGCAAAATAGTTTAAATTAAAAAGACTACTACTTTTTCCAAATACAATAGTGAATTTTTGAAATATGCACTGCAGGTATGTCATGTTAGATTTTGTAAGCATTGATTTAATGTAAAATTTCATTTGAAACGCTCCGTAAATGTTTTGAAATGTTCATTCAACTAAGCTGCTTTTGCCGATAAACTGTTTTACTAATTTCAGATTGCTCTCCTTTACATTTTTCCCCTTTTTTCTTGAAGTAAGCAGGGGTAATTTAGGAAACTTACAACTTCATTGAAAAGCGGAAAGCTGCACGCAAGGAATTGAAGAAACAAAATTCATAAACATCAAACATTCAAAGGAAACTTGCCCTATATGTATAGAAAAATTGGTTTTGAAATTTTGCTTACTCCACTCCTGGGATACAGTAATATTTTTGAGATCATGAGGTCCACCTATGGACCATAATCATGCGCGCGCTATTACTGATGAACTTTAGACCTCGTTTTCTCAAGTAGTGTAAATAGCCGGGCGGAATTAGTATCCTCGCCGCAGGCGCCGTTGGCTCGGGGATAAAGTCGGCTTTGGGCGTCTGTTTTTCTGCTGCAAAAGGTTCTGAACTCCCTCTTCTATTGTACTCATATACTCGCATAAAATAATGCCAAAGATGTTTGTAAATAGGAAATAGAATAAACTATATACACTGTTACTACTGTTTTTCAATAAATTATAATACCGTTTAACTCAGGGATTTAAAAGTTTATATTATATTTTAAACAATACATAACTATCGCACACTATTTCGTATTTAATTTTACGCACAAATATACTAAATAAATCTCTTTCAAGAAAGATTAGTTTCCAGACCTTTTGCAACTACTTTTATAAACTCAGATGACAAATAAAATGTCGCGGGTGGCCGCTACAAGGAAGATCATTCCATCCACCATATGCCTCACTGGAGTTACTGGAACCTTCTGATTCAGATATTTCGACGCAATCTTCTTGTCAATCATAGTTATTTGGTTCACCCTTGCTCCAATTGGTGTACTGTACCTCAACATTTTGCACGGTGTAAAAATTTTTTCCAGAACTTTCTGTATCTCTATGTATGCCAATCCACGCGCGGTCGACATTCTGTTTCCTCATAGCCTCATAAATGTGCTGATTGTTTTCCCAACTTTTTGGAACCGCCAAGTCCCCGTCACGTTTGCGACAGTCATTTCGTGCATCATCCCAGCTCATGACTGCAGACTTGCAACTGATATAGTAAAAACCATCATCGAATTTCATCCAGCTGTTGGCGCAATGTTGATCTACATGTATAACAATTACATCAGAAAAAATAATGTGAGTTGTCAGGTCTTTAGGCGACTACAGCAATAGGTTTCAAAACGAGATAATTATGGGGGCGTTCGTATTTAGAAAATTTGAAAAAATACAGGTCTTAATTTATTCCAAAACGAAAGGTTGCGTTCACATATTAAGCATGACGTATACGTTTTGGAAAATAAGTATAGATTATTTTGAGGCAACGAGGGGATATGTGATTTATCCGCCGAGGCGCGCAGCGCCGAGGTGAATAAACACATTTCCTGAGGTGCCTCAAAATAACGTACTTATTTTTCACATTGCGAGGTCGCGTTATATTAATGAATCAGAATTATAGAAATAATTCGTAATGCCATATTGCTTTCGTTATTTTGTTTTTTTTCTCATTTTTTGTGCTGCAAAGACATTACATGTGAATATTAGAGGGGATTATTAAACGGAAAATTGATTAGAGGGGAATATTGGATATATTCCCCGATAAGAACAAAGGAAACCGAGCAAGGTGAAAAATAAGCTACCAAGATGTGCAGGATGTGAGTAAAAACCCAATATTTTGATATGGAAAATGACAATTTTTATTTGATATCGAAATTATATTTGAAATGGATATGACCCTTCCCCACGCACACCCACTAAATCCATTCCTGTATTACCAAGAAGATTTCGAATACTCAACTAACTGTTAAAGTTATTTTTCACAGATATTGCTGTTAAATGTGAAAATATGACAATCTATCACCGTTAAAACTGTTCGTCATCCAGTCCCCATCCGGTCCCAATTTTATCTTTACGATTCAATTGTTTCTAATGTAAATACAGTATCTGAGCAAGTACTTATCTCCTAACGGGGGGGGGGGTCAAATGCCGTCAAAACATCACATAAACAAAAACATACATATATTTACTCATTATTATACATTCTGTATAGTATATCGAGAAAAAACTTGAATATCTTCTAAACTCCTCAGAATTAGGCCCAAAACAATGCGAGTGCAATTTTTCTAGTACATTCCTCTCATTCTATAATTGGATAGCTATGGTTGGCATTTTGTTGCAAAATTCAACAATGTATATTTGCATTCAACTTCAACCTAGAATAATTATATTCAACAACAATAATTATATTCATATTCAACAATAAACACATATGAAATATACTTATTCAACTTCAACTATGAACATATTCATATTCAACACGAAAAGTTTACATTCTTATTCAATGTTGAATATATAAATGCGAAATTCTGTTGAATATATAAATGCGAAAAGTGTTAAATATATAAATGCGAAAAGTGTTGAATATATAAATGCCAAAAGTGTTGAATATATAAATACGAAAAGTGTTGAATATAAATACAAAAAGTGTGTCCGGGAACTTAAATTCCCGGATGCAACAAATCCAAAACCAGTCTCCCCAAATGCGTTGCGCAGTTAACCGAAGGCTGTTAAAGACTTTCACATCACTAGCACCATTTACATGGCCTATCAGCGGAATTCGGCAGCCCGGGGCAAATTATAATTTGGGGGCCCCCTATTTTCCCCAAAAATATTGGTGAGCGGGAGGGGAGGGAGGGGGGGGGGTTAACAATTTTTTCCGGAAATTAAAAAAATAGTCAAAAACGTTTTCCGTACAAACAGCAGTTAAATTAGGGTTAATTCCTGTTCAAACATGGTAAAACCCTTTTAATTTTTACCAACATTTCTAAAATTTAGGTCTAAAAATTTTATCTCATACCATTATATATTTAAATAAAAAAACGTTCCAAATTCTTTTTGTAATTTTGCAAATTTTGGGTCTTCCTTAAACTGGAAGCCCCCCTCTTTGAAAGGCCCTGCTCATTTACTTATTTTTTAACCAATATAACTCACTTTTTAGACAATACTGACATCACTAAAATTTTCTTCTGGCCTAATGAAAATTTTCCTGTGTATTTACCAAGCGGAGAAAGAATTACACATCAATAATTTGATCGAACTGAAATTCAACACGGTTTCATACCGGTAGTTTACACCATTGACATTATTATTTACAGGCCGGAAAAATAGCTAAACACGATAGCGTCCATATAAACTTCTGCCGCTTTCCACGAAATTCAGCGATCTTTTAGCATTTAATATAACAGTTTGCTGCAAATTTCGAAATTTCTGAACCCTATGATTTTCTGGACTCGCGATCGCTTTTTGGAGTCTCGCCTTTTTCAACTTTTGGGCCTCGCGTTTTTTTTAGTTTGAGGTTTTGCTGTTGGGGGCCTTGGACTCTTTAGGGCCCCGCGCTGTTTGGATCCCGCGCTAAAACAGGGAACAAAAAGATCGTTTGGTCCCCCGCACTTTGGGGCCTCGATCTTTAAATCTTGGGGGCCTATAACGTTTTCTGGGGACCTTGGGCTGTTTGGGGCCCCGCGCTGAAACACTAAAACAGGGAACAAAAAGAAAACATATGGGGCCGATGTTTTGGGGCCTCGAGTTTTCTGGGGGACTTGGGCTCCTTGAGGCTCCACACTGGCGCACACGCACTGTTTGGACCCCGCGCTGAAACAGGGAACAAAAAATAGAAGAGATCGAGAAGCGCGGGGCCCTGCATGAGCTTACGGCTTCATGCAGCGAGAAATAGCCACTATATTGCTGCTTCCTTGTTGGCTTCGTTAATAAAAAATGTGCGGTTAAATAAACAATTTTTTGAGATTGGAGATTTGACCAGCCTAAATTGGTCGGTCACATGTCCGTTCCTAAAAAGTTTTGATCGGAGAAAATATAAAATTTGGCCGGAAAATTTCCGATGACCGGCACTAATTTGCAGGCCTGCTTACTGAATCAACTGAATCGGTTGACAGTCATAGCTAGTTACGGGCCTGATATGCTCTATATATATACACCCATTTTCAATCTATATGTTATTGATGTTATTAAATGTTTTACAGCATGTACATACTATGCAGCTTGTACATGTATCACAAGTACTGTAAAGTTACTATCTCGAAATGAGCCATACTAGCTATTAAACTGCCCGCGCTCAATAAGTTTCACTTGGCTTTCTCGTCAATGAAGTTGCACGAATTCTTTTTTTCATTCCACAAGTGCTTGCAGGAATTTTTTTCTAGTCGAATTCCTTGCACTCCTAATACGAGTCGGCTCTTCAATTAGTTGACGTAGGTTATAAAGATTGGTAATATTAGTCAATAAAGTTAGTGAATTATGATCTAATGATCTACAGTGGTTGCCCTTAAATTATAGCCCAGGTCACCCATTGCATAATATTCAACGTTTTGTGCATCTAGTTGCCAATTAGTTTCTCAAAATAGCTGAATTTGTCTACACCCGAGTAAGGTGGTCTATACCATGTTGTAATGAGAAAAAGACTTTGAGCTGGGTTTGCGGTCCGGATTTCAATGCACTGAATTCTTAATTTGGTCAATGCATGAACAGGTCGGGTCGCGGTAAAAAATGTATCGTTAACCGAACGTAAAAACAAACTCCCCCACCATGTTTACCATTGACGCCTCTATCACGACGAACTGTTTCATACCCAGCAAGCCTTGTCTCATTTACGGCTAAAACGTCGACCGGGCTGCTGACAAGAAATACTCGAAGTTCGTCGATATGCGTAACTGAAGGGTGTGCGAGTTATAGAGGCGGGCCCGAAAATTGCAACGGGTGGCGCCCAAAGCAGGAATTAGTGAAATTTGGACCTGTTTTATTAGATAAGGATTGGGAAAAAATTTTTGTCTATTTTTTTAATGACGGAGAAAAATGTTAATCCCCTTTCTCCCCCCCCCCCCCCTCCCGCTCACCAATATTTTTGGGGAAAATATGGGCCCCAAAATTAAAATTTGCGCCTGGCCCCGAATTTCTCTGATAGCCCATGTAAATGAGTGCTAGTGATGTTAGTAAAGTCTTTTAAACAGTCTTCGGTTAAATGCGTTGCGCGGTTTGTACGTTTCTTTTTGTTCCCTGTTTTAGTGTTTCGGCGCGGGGCCCCAAAGAGCCCAAGGTCCCCAGAAAACGTTATAGGCCCCCAAGATTTAAATATGACGGTGGTGTGTGATATATATTGTGAATGCTGCGTGGCGCAGTGTGTGGCAAAAAGCTTTTTGCCATGAAATTTGTGATTAAATTTTGTGCATGGTGAATGGTGATTAAAACAGTTACTATTGAAAATTGTTTTGATGGCTTTGTGGCCGAGTTTGCGACAAAGATTTTTTGCCTTTTATTTCTCGTTCTTTGAAAGTGAATAATGGGATATTCTTACGATGTTGGGATGGTTGGTCAGGAATATTTCAGGTGGGTTTTTGGTCTGGGTTTGGGGTGGATCTGTATATATTAAAAGATATATAAATGTAAATATATACAAAAAGGATATACAGAAAGTATATAAAAGATTTACAAAAAATATACAAAAAGGATATACAGAAAGTATATAAGATATATAAAAATTATATAAGATATATAAAAATTTTATAACAAAATTATATACAACTGTATAATAGGTGATGCTGTGGTGTCAATTAAATAAATCGGTCTGTGGTTGTATACTTTTATTTGTTAATTGTGTGTTGATTAAATTAAACTGTGTGAAGTGTTTGGATTATAGTATGTACAGATTTGATTGTTTGATTTGATTGGTGGAAAACATTTTTTCTAATATTATTTACATTGGTTGCCTGATTGGTGGAATGTTCTGATCACTTAAGTGATTGATTGTATGCCGACTATATCCTACACATGTTCGGATTTGGGTTATGGATTTCCCTGTGGATTCGCCAATTCGGTGTCTTTCACGGGAGGCCTTCCCTAGTTCCTAGTGGTAGAATCTACTGGTAATCAATATACAGGAAATTGTCTTGTCCTGTTCATTTCAACTGTATGCTGTAGATGTGATTTGAGTTGATTTCCCAGTCTTGGATAAGTTGGAGGTGGGGATCTCGGTTTATTGTGTAGATATCCATATTGTTGATCTTTGTTTGTTTGATACATCCATTGCTGGTATGATAAAACAGGATCGTTTTCAATATAATGCCAGTGTTGTGTGAGAATGTGTGAGAGTGGTGCGAGATCTGGATTGTATGGAATGACGAATGGTAATGTTTGTGTGTTGTTTTTGGGTGTGGTGTTTATGAGTAATTGTGACTGGGTGTATGATGAGGCTTTGTTGATGTGAGAGAGAATATCTTTATCTTTATATCCTCTTCCAATAAGTGCGACCCGGAGGTTTTGTGCCTTTTCTTGGAATTCTTTGTCACTAGTGATTACCCTCCTGTATCTCAGCATTTGACTATACAGGGTGTATCAAAAAAAGCGCAATCCTCGACAGAAATGTAAATTGCTAAACAAATAATAGACGAAAACGTTAAAGTTTACATTCATTTTAAAGCGTAGCCATTCAGCTTTCTAACAGTGGGTTGTTTCTTAAATTTGACCCATTGGTTCGCGGGTAATAATACTTTACGTTATTGCGATTGGAGATTAAAAAAATTGAGATGGAATTAACAAATCGTTCTCATGAAAATAACTGATTTTTTTCATTAAAACAAAAAAATGTTGCATTTTATTAAATGGATTGTAACAATAAGTATAATTACGGCTTTTCTTCCACTATTTTTAACTCAGTTTGAAACTTCAAATGCGAAATAATTTTGGCTTGGACCATCTAAGCTGACTGACATCAACTTGCTATAATTTCTGTTTACATTACATCGCAATTCGATGACACTCTGGCTCAGACACCAGAATGTTTTGACGATTTTTAGCATTCGTTTAGGATTTTCAAACAACCTGGTCTCTTTTAAAATACTTTTAATTTGTTCTTACGTGGTTTTCCAGATGTAGTGACGACAACATTCACTGGGCGAAAAATCAAATAATCCGACCTCTATACCTCGGAATATTGTTAGGAATATTAGTAATATTCGGGGATATTCTGAGGTATTCGCTCGGAATATTTCCGGAATACTCGTAGTAATCTGCGCAGAATACGTCGGAATAAACTACACCAAATATTCCGAAGCAAAATACTGTCGGAATACTATACATGGCAAGAATTTACACATTTTTTTCAATATTTTTCAGTTAAATTGATTTTCTTTAACTTAATCACACAATGGAAGCTAGCTTGTTGTCCCTGGGGTGAGAGGTTGGAATAAGTAATATTAATGTAAATGTAGGTCATATCTGGTGCGCCTAAATGCTAATATTTTTAATATCTACTTATGATATGAGATTAATGTGTGTACAAGAACTTAATTATGTAGCTACTCATTTGTCAGTAGCTATCTGAAAGCTGGAAGAATTTTGATCATGTTTGCTACTCATTTGCGTCGCATGATATGATGTGCCATGCACTTTTAAACTATCCAATTTCATATTCATGCAGGAAAAGGAAATATACAGGAAAAACTGAATTTCGCTGTCAATTTCGCAAAACTGCTATTAGTATCCAGTTTTGATCTACATAGTTTCTTTGGGTACTTATAATGTAGAATGAAAAAAATTTCTCGACTTAAATTTTGTAAACCAGGGGGGGGGGGGATTTTCCCAACACAGACAGCGTAGCTCAGTTGACAGAGCATTGAGCTAGCATTGCAAAGGTCGTATAACTATTCATTTTTATAACTATATATATATATATACCTATAACTATTCCTTTTTTTCCTAAACAAAACGCTACACGGAGCGTTAAGTCGCTGGATGGAGGACCGTGCAAGTTTAAGTGCAAGAAATAGCACTAATTAAAGAAGAGCAAATTTATTCAGTTTTTTTATATTTAATAAAAAAACCCTGTAATTTAACTTCAAACAATGTGTTATTATTGCGCATTTTTAGTGACAGAAATAAAAAAAAAAACCAAGAAAATCACGCTAAAAATGAGGATTTCGTGTATAGTTAATTAAGATGACATTGCTATTGGTAATTTAATTTAAGATGACAGCAGTTTGATAAAATTTGAATCCATCTGTTTTTATTCAGGGTTCCTCTTCTCGCTTCTCGCATGGAGAGCGCCATTCTCGTACCCAGAGCCCTTCTTACGCGCGGTCAACGCAGCGCGACGAGGGGCTCTGGCCAAATCCATAACCGGATACCATAAAAAAATGTAAGAAAACAATATCCGGTATTAGAACTAGCCAATCAGATGCCAGTTCGGATATCGATTTGGCCAGAGCCCCTCGTCGCACCGTGCGTGAGAAGGACTCTGGGTACGAGAAAGGCTTTGAGAGCGCAGGATGAAAGCCTGGGTTCAAGGATGTAAAATGTCTCGATGTTTGGGAGTCCGGTCAGCCTTAACAAATGTCAAAAAAGCAGGCTGTAGCGATTCACATGCACAGATTCCAGTAGATGCCATTATGGCTTTGGCAGGTTTGGTCAATTTTGGACTTGCGTATGGTAGCTATTGCCACAGAGCTATTGCGTCACATCACGGTCACATGTAACCTCAAAGTTGCCAAAAATAACGGAATAAAATCTCTAGGTCTAAGCTGCTGAAAATATTGACAATTGTAGAAACAAGGAAACTGTAACAGTCCTATACCTCTCTTATTTATTCTCAACTTAATATTAACATACCTTTGTAAATAGACGACTATACCACAGGAGCAAACAATTATACGCCAATAAAATCAGCTTTAAGAGTGAGTATTCGTATTCATTCTTCATCAACGTATATTAAATAGAAAACTTTAAACCATATCACTAGTTCTGTATCAACTGTGATGTGGCAGGAGAGAAAATACTCTCTTCTTTTGAGCTTATGGCAAATACCCACCCAAAAATTCAAAAGTGAGTTTGGGAACAAAGTCCGAAGAGTAATACAAGAAACAAAACTTAGCTACTTACGTTTTTCATTTGATTCAGAAATCTGATAGTCAGATATATAAATGACCGAATTGCGAGAAACGCAAGGTTGCTTTCTTTCTTCTTCCATATTTTGTTACGTCAATGCAAATAAGAAAATGCTAATTGGCGTGGAAAAATATTTGTTTTTTAGGCGTTCGCTAATTGAAATTAGCACAAACACCAGTCAGGGATCGGAGATTCAGATCAATACGTAAATCATGCAACAGTAAATTCTGAAATCATAAAACAATATTCCAAAGTTTGATTGTCCAATTGTGCCTATACACATCTTGTTGGCTCTTGCCTATAAGTGGTCACGAAAACGTTTGGGCGCGACATTAAAGATGTGACCCTGCAGTAAAAGTAAAAGTGAATAGCATTCATTATCATATGGATACATATACAAGAAGCAGTTTGCAGCTTGTACGTCTCAGTAGCTGCCTGGTATGATACCGAATTCATATTTATGTGACTGAGACAAGTGAAACGTGAACGCAGGAAATATAAATATCAAGTATAAATGCATCAAATCAAACATAAAATAATAGAATGCAAACTAACTAGGATATTTTAGATATAAAGCACGTCATTAAATCTAGACTAAATGTCTAATTCCATTAATGTCAGAGACAACTAACTCAATTAAGGTTATCCTCAAAGTCCAATTTGAATAGCAAAAGGCCCAATGGACGTAAATAAATATGTAATACAGGAGGGACAAAGCTTGCAAATGGTGTATTGCTAAGATGTTAAGAACCATGCAATAAATTAAGAAAGGACAACTCAGAGGACAACGTTAATTGAATTTGCTGTATCCGTTTGTGCTATCTAGTATGTTTATTTTGCTATAGAATTAAGCACTTCTTGTGCTGCGTAGGTGATCGTTCTCCGTGCAGTAGATCTCGGTCCTGTTCCAGCACCTCCGCCCCTGCCGCCTCCGCGTGTTCGAATTCCACGTCCACGAGTTCTGTTTGTGTTGACAGGGCCTGCAATTTCAGCTGTTTCGACTGGCTTTACAGCCCAAGCAGGTGCATCATTTGGCGCACGTTTTCTGGAAAGTGCCGAATGCGTTCTTTTCGTGCGTTCCTTCACGTGGTCTTTCCTCCTCTCGTTTGCCCGAATGTCCAACGTACGAAAAAACTGGGTGAGATCATCCGCCCTCCAATTTAACTTCATGTGGCACCAACCTCCATCAGAAGCATCCGCGTCCTCAGACATGTACTCCACTTTAAGGGCCGCTCCAAACTCTTCTTGCTCCTCCTCTGTGGCCACCTTCAACATCATTTCCAATAACTGCAACGTAAATTAAATCCATTTGGCACTAAATTAACCAAGAAGCATACAAACACTGACTTATTTTTCCATTTTTTTAAAGAGATATTATTATTATTATTATTATTATTATTATTATTATTATTATAAAGTTATTTAACAACGGTAACCCTTCAGGCAAGGCTGTTTTATAACTGCCGTTACAATTGAAGTGGTCCTCAAATATTGATTCAATACATTACCTCGGGCTGACCAATTCATTTGATCAAGTTCCTCGAAATATTCATATACTTCCTAGTATAATCGTAAACTTCCTGTTGAATAGTTTGAATGCACCAATCAGCTTTGTTGTTTGTGCAACTAACCAATCATAAATAGAAAGGAAGTGACCAGAAATGATCAAATTCTTGGAATTGGCTCTTTCACAGGAAGTGTATCAATATCTCGAGGAACTTGATGAAATGAATTGGTCAGCCTGAGGTAATGTATTGAATCAATATTTGAGGAACACTTCAATTGGAACGACAGTAATTATTTACAAATTAACTTTTCAAACTACAAACTAATCTAGGTATATACAAATACAATGAAAATAACGTCAAATACATGCTCTCTAGTTAAATTTTAAGAACGAATCCTTATTCTCGTTAAAAAGAGGAATTAGAGCAGATTTCAAACGTCATTCAATTCGTAAAAATATTTATCAAGCAAAATTTGAAAATTGCTCATTGGCCTTAGTTAAGACATCTGGTAAATTATTCCAGGCGACAGCGCCCCGGTACGAGAAACTTTTTTTCATAAAGTTTCAACTGAGTTTGCCCAATGCGAGCTTACATCTATTGCTTCTCATATTGTAAGTACTATTCTCACAGAATTTAAACATATTATTAATGTATTCCGGCGCAGTAAAGAGGATAGCCCTGAATGTCATTAGTGAAAAAGTAGGCGAATTAAATAAATATTGAAATAAATAAGTGTTACAATCTTGATTATACAACACCCAATTAAATTACGGCTATTTGGCAAAGAAAATTTTACCTTCCCCCAAAATACAATATGTTTACCAATGCACTTATCGACATTAATTTTTTTACAACAACAACAACAACAACAACAACAACAACAACAACAACAACAACAACAACAACAACAACAACAACAACAGCAACAACAACAGCAATCAATAGGATATTAATACCCTTTCTCTCCTACTTCGCATACACATCCTGAGTTTCTTTCTTGGTTTAATTGGATTGCGTGCCAACTTCGTCCGCGATTGAAAATGAATTTTAACAGCTTCTGCAATCATACAAAAATAAATTTTCGAAAAAAGACGTTTTGCAATACATAGTCTGGTCATTCGAACCACATCTCACCACACAAGCCAGTATCAATGACCAACATCAGGATACGAGATAGATGGCCCCATCACAATTTTAGTTAACTTAATTAATTGTACAATTATAAAAAGTATATACACTTAGTGAATTTTAAATTTACTTTATTGCAATGGTAAATCTGTGTACATTCAGACGACACATCAGGACATGAGCCAGATTGGTACCATCACAAGTTGGTTATGTTTGAATTGTTCCAAATATTTCAAGACACATATAGACGTCTTTGCTTTAGAAAATGGTTTAGAAATATGCTATGGCGGCTATCCAATGGCCAACATGTGTGCATCCAGACGACACATCAGGACATGAGCCAGATTAGCACCATCACAAGTTGGTTATGTTTGAATTGTTCCATATAATTCAAGACGCATATATATAGACGTCATTGCTTTAGAAAATAATGGTTTAGAAATACGCTATGCAATGGCCAACATGTGTGCATTCAGACGACACATCAGGACACGAGCCAGATTGTTCCATTACAATTTTAGCTAACTTAATTCAGACGACACATCAGGACACGAGCCAGATTAGTACCATCACAAGTTGGTTATGACGTCATCCCTTGGGTATTTAAGAAGCTACGATCGCAGTTTTAGATCACCCCTGATGAAGACACTAGACTGGAGTGTCGAAACGTTGGGTCTTATTACAATTCGACTGGGCTTTGTAATCATTTATTTAAACCAGAGTAGCGAGCGAAACATGTATGTTTGAATTGTTCCACATAATTCAAGACGCATATAGACGTCTTTGCTTCAGAAAATAATGGTTTAGAAATACGTTATGCAATGGCCAATCTGTGTGCATTCAGACGACACACCAGGACACGAGCCAGATTGTTCCATTACAATTTTAGTTAACTTAATCTCGAACTTATAATTGGATAAATATAAAAACATATACATTTAGGGCATTTTAAATTTACTTTATGCAATGGTAAATATGTGTGCATTCAGACGACACATCAGGACACGAGCCAGATTGGTACCATCACAAGTTGGTTATGTTTGAATTGTTCCATATAATTCAAGACGCCTATAGACGTCTTTGCTTTAGAAAAGAATAGTTTAGAAATACGTTA
>CACRXK020013414.1:0-10351 GCA_902702795.2 Paramuricea clavata
TCTTTAAAATTTACCCTGCCTTGGAAATTCCTTATTTTTTTGTTGAATTTAAGGAAGGGGGGTCTGGAAATTCTGGTATCCTCCATAGGGGTGTGTGGTTTAAAAATGCAATAAGCCATTATTTTATTTTTTAATCCGTACACCCTGGGGTGAGAACCTTCAAAGTTCAAAATTTTAGACCCTCCCCTACCCTGGATTCCAGAGTCTTCGACAGTAAATGGCCGTTTTTATACTTATACTAGAGACGCATTATGCGTCTGGACGAACTTGGGCAAGCATTTGTTGTTCGTCTGGTTATGCGTCCTTAGTATAAAGACGGGCATAAGACGCATTATGCGTCTAGACGAACTATGTTCGATTCTTCGTACAACCGATGATAGTTCGTCTAGATGCATAATGCGTCTTGTGCCCGTCTTTATAGTGAGGACGCATAACCAGACGAACAATAAATGTTGATAGTTCGTCGCATTGGCCGTTTTTATACTAGAGACGCATTATGCGTCTGGACGCATAATCCGTCTTCTACATTATTCGTCTAGTATTATTCGTCCCGTCTTTATACTAGACGAATAATGTAGAAGACGGATTATGCGCCCAGACGCATAATTATGCGTCTCTAGTATAAAAACGGCCAATAATAGATTGAAACGTCGCGAAGGCTCTGGTTCAACGGGGAGATTCTTTGATTAAACCGCGCCAATCACAAAACAGAATTTATAGTGGTTTTAGTCACTGGTTTTAGTACAGATCAGTGTGACCAGATGTGGTAATTTCATTACTATCGTGGTAATTTTTCGTCATTTTTGGACGATTGTGGTATTTGGAAATTTGTGGTAATTACTACGGTAATTTTTGGAATTGTGCAGGTTATTAAGCTGAAAATTGCTAAAAAAGTCAATTAAGTCAGCTATTTTGGTACTTTTTCCAGACCTAAAGTTTCCAGACCTAAATTTTACAGATTTTGGGTAAAAAACCTTAATTTAACTGGTGTTTAATTTAAAATTTGAACCTTAATTTAACTGGTGGTTGTCCCAAAAATTTTGTTGTCTGGGAAAATTTTTTGCCCTCCCCCCCCCCTCCCTCGCCAACATTTTTGGGGAAAATATGGTACCGTGGTAATTTTTGACCCAATGTAGTAATTTTATGCAGCCGGATGTGGTAATTACCCCTGAAAAAACCTGGTCACACTGGTACAGATTGAAGATTCTGTACTTCTTCGCTAAGAACATGGCCGCCTGGTAGTTTTGTAAAAACTACCTTACGAAGTTTTAATTAATATCGAGGATTTTATGAAACTTTTTCGAAATAAAATAGTTATACTATGCAAAGGGAGAGGTTAGTATTAAATTTAGCTATCTTTTAAACGTGTTTGAGCTGTTCTTGTCAAGTTCTAGCCGTGTTTTGAAACACGTGCTTACAAATTGTCGAATTCATTGAATTTCTTCGCCTTCCATTCAAGCACTTAGTCGCGTCATTTCCTTCGTATTTCTCCCACATTTTCTTGAAATAATGTTCGGGAATAACCCAGCTTTGATTGATATAACTCTTATTTGTTTTATCTGCTGTTTCAGACAACAATTTGGCGAGAAAATAGACAAAGTTTACTGATAATCATATTAAAGTCGGCGACCTGCTGAAGACTCGAGACACGTGGTAAGCATATATGGCCACAGATGGCACAGAGTAGAGACTATACAGAAGCCTGACTTCTTGGTTTTAACTATTTTGGTGTAAGGCATAAAGAAAATTCTATAAATAAAAAAAAATAGTTGGTTAGCATCCTTGGCTTTTGCCAAAAAGTGGGCGGGCGGGCGCTTTTTTTTTAATTTTTACTAATTTTTAACGCCTTGGTTTTACTCACTGTTAGGTCCGAAATTGGATTTTCTTGTGCAGTACAGATATTTTTTTATATATTTCAAAATATAATTCATACTTTTTGCAAATTATTAACACAATTGACTACAGTCAACAGAAATACTACATATATTAGAGCCTGTTGATCAATAAAAGTCTGGTTTTTTAAAAATAAAAAATAAAAAAAATCCTGAGCGGGGCCTTTTTTGTGGGCAGGCGGGGACACTAACCAACTATTTTTTTTTTATGTGGCCTAATTAAGACGCGTATGTGAACAGAACAACAACAAATTGCCTAAATTCGTCCTTAGGAAATATACTCTCTAGTATCTTTAGGAAATATATATCATGTCGGGACTCTACTGAAAATCGCCAAGAAAAAAACAGCCAAAGCCATAAAATAAATATTAAAAAAAAAATTTCCAACCTACCGACCCTAATTTTTTCACGATATGAAACTGGAACCACAGGGTTTTTTTTACGCCTAACTGTAATTTGTCTTCAAAATGCTGACGCCATGGTCCTTAGGCCTAAAAAAATACTTGTGGTTCCGGTCCGGTTCCTGACCGACCCTATTTTTTTCTGCCGAGCCTATTTTTCAACACAATTGACTGTGTGGTTGCGGGTTGCTGCCAAAATGGCGTCTGTTGTCACACAGTCTGTTGTGGCATGCAACTTTCATATAGCTCTAAATTGAGCGTACCAGTCACATGGCAGATTCGTAAAATAAGACAAATACCGAGGTTCCGACGAGCATTTTCATGCCGGGTTTTCGTCGAGGAAATGCAAAGAAAATCTATATATTGATTATTCGCCGAAAATTTACATAATCGAGCGCCTTAGAAAAATAAATCGAGGTAGGTAAAGCTTTACTGTTTTAACTTACCTTATATTTTGTTATTTGTTGTGATTTTGGAGCCGTTGTGCTCGCACTGATTATTTATAAACTATCACGCGTTTATATTTATATATCGTGAAAGCCTCAAAGCCGCGAACGCTATCAAAATACTCGATTTTTATATACTCAAATGAAACGGAGCACTCAAACTGAAAATTTAAACAGGTGGGAAATTTGTCGTCGCTGACCATAAAATTGCGGGCAGAAACAAAGCTCATTGCATTTACATTCAAAACAAAGCAGAAAGTTAGCAAGAAGCTGTTTTAGCTGACGATTTTTTGCTTTCCATTCAACGATTTACAAATTATTGGTTATTCTTTTAAAAGTCGATCATGAATTCTTTGTTTTGGGATGATTGTTTTGTAATCGAGTGATTGGAAGAAGTTAATATGGTGACGTGAATATGGGAGTAAATACCGTATACGTCGATCTATGGCTTGTTTAAAACCGTAATAAACGAAGAAAGACGTGATTTGAGAATGAAATGTAAGTTGAAATTAACTTTATATGCCTCAAATTTTTCATCATATGTTTCTTAATGTAACTTCAGCTGTCTAAGTTCAAAATACAAGCTCGTGAAATTTGACAAATTTTGAAAATATGTAAAAATAGCTTGACTTTGAACTGTATTTTCTCAAAAATAGCCCGTGGGTGAATTTCAAATATAGCTAAATGAAAAGAAAAAACTTTTCGGCGTTTGTAGGTATCAAACATATCGTCAGGAAAATAGGGGCTCACAATGTTTTAGTTCAGTCTTTGAGACCCAGTTGCTTCGCACGTGTTGTGGTCAAATTTTTGCCAAGAATCAAAGGCCGAAATGTGAACTTCCTTCGTCAAAACCGCTTCGAGAAGGGTCTAGTTTGAAAATTTAGCCATTAATTTCAATTTCATGAGCATATTTTGGTTACACGTTAAGTATTTTTGTGCTTGATGAGATTCAAAATTTGTTGTATATTCAAGCCCGGCTTTTGTGTAATTTTGGTGATGACCGGAACAGAAATAAAGATATTTTAAAAACTGGCCGTGGCCTCACGATAAAACTTTCTACAAATGTTCTCTGTTTCATGTACTTTTATTTGATATCTTGGGTATAATCGTAAAAATAGGGGCTCATACAGTTCAAGAGGTTGTAAAATGCATGACTTGCCTCTATTTTCATGTAAACATTCGAAATTCTTCGACAGCAAAGTAGCAACTGTTTCAGATCGAATGCACACGGACAGCCCACCAGAGACAATGGCAGGGTACTGAAATAGAACGTCACTAAAAAAGTCTGTATGATTAATTTAGATCATGTCCACTCTTTCAACATAAAACAGTCATTTATTTTGTACAAACATTTGGCAATATTTACACGATTGTGCCTTTTTGTAAACACGCGTTGCGTGTATTCCACGCAATTGCGTGGCTCATTTTACTCGCGCATGCTCAGACAAATTTCCCACCTGTTGAAAATTTATATATTGTGAAAGCCTCAAAGCTGCAAATGCTATCAAAATACTCGATTTTTATATACTCAAACTGAAACGGAGCCATTGTGCTGGCACTGATTATATTGTGTGCAAAGCTTCAAAACTACAGCATATTTTGTAAACAACATGAAATATAAATATCAAACACAATTTAAATTATAAATAGTAATATAATTGAAAGCCTCAAAGCCGCCAACGCTATCAAAATACTCGATTTTTATATACTCAAATGAAACGGAGCACTCAAACTGAAACGGAGCCATTGTGCTCGCACTGATTATATTGTGTGCAAAGCTTCAAAACTACAGCACATTTTGTAAACAACATGAAATATAAATATCAAACACAATTTTAAATTATAAATAGTAATACAATTGAAATCGAGATTGAAATATACAACGAAATAGCAACCATTGTGAAGTACGCATAAGATTCAACATGACATTCGATATAGTGTAAATTAACTCATTTCAATCACTCAAACGTCAAAATGATAAATAATAATAATTTTCAATCTATTGTAGTAATTCACCGTTTCCACGTGTTTTTTATACCCATTTAAAAGTTACAATAAAGCTATAGCTATAGGAAATAACGTTATTTAGTTATTAATTTGTAAAGTAAATCTAACAGTCAATCGCTTTTGATAAAACCTTGACCCGCCTTGACATTGTTAAAGGGGCCCTACAGTAATTTTTTAGTCAAGTAAAGTATTGTTTACATTTTTGTTATTGTCGCTACTTGACATGCGCATCACGGCATGCATGCGTCTTCCGGTGTGCGGAAGTACCACTGGGAAGTACTCATATTCATGGATACTGCATGTAAGATACAGCCAAACGAATCTCCGTGGAGTCCCCTACTTAAGGTGGCTTTTCGACTAAAAAATTACTGTAGAGTCCCTACTCCCTTTAATGTTATTATTACCGTCGCTTGCAACTAACTATTAACGGTCGCTTAAAAACCATTGTCTATATTCGCGTGTTTCTGCTGGGGTCTACACCGTAGGCAAATTCGCGTGAGAGTCTTAAGTTTTCTTATTTTGACATAATAGCTATTTTGCAATAAATATATTGATATTAAATTTATTGAATTGATATTTTAAGTTTCACGCCAGTTGTACCAAAGGTTATAAGCGCTATAGCGCATCATAAGCATAGATATCTTATATAAGATATCTATGATCATAAGTTTCAGATGGCATGCAACATGTACGCAGCGCGCGCGTACCTATTTTTTAAGTTGTTTACAACATGAGTGGCCATGTTGTATCGGATATACAAACTCTCGCCTTCGACTCCAGTTTGTATATCCGATACAACACGGCCACTCATGTTGTAAACATTACATACAGAATACAGTATATACCACATTAGAGCACAACATAATAAATGTCATCTGCCATTAGAGAAGAATCATTTCCCATTAGATAAAATAAAATGACAATAAAGGGTGTGTTTGCATGCCTTTGCATCTTAACCCATTTGAGTGACAGCACGACTTCCCCGGACGAGTAAAATAATCTGGCGTTAGACAGAGTAATTAAAATGCAGAAACCCCTCGCCTTGCTGGCAAAACCATTATATTTTCTGAACACGAAATCGAATTAGTATATTTGAAGTAGTTAATGGTCTTAATGTAATGCCTAATGGTAACACGATAATTTTATCTGTGATTTTATTAAGAATGTTTTTAATATTGAAAAATCCCCTAAAAATATCACTTTTATCACAAAATTATTAATTTCCCAAAAATATATATACGTTATGTTATGTAAAATATATATATATAGGTATGTCATTATACGTTATTATGCGTAATATAAACTTAATTTTCAAGCACAAACGGCTTCGCAAACGTTTTAATATGTTCTTAAAACTAAACTACCTTTTTTCAAATTCTCGCATCGTCGCATGAAAATAACTTTGCTTTCCTCTTTCTTTAAAGTATTTTAAAACTTTAAAGTATAATAAAATATGAATTTATTATACTATATTAACTTATAATAAAAAAGGATAATGAATAAAAAAAGTACAGTGAAATTTATATATGCTGTCCTTTCTATACATCGCGATAAGTTTTTTAAAGCAATTATAAAACAAAAGTACATCAATATTTAAAACAAACTTACTGTTCATTGGATTTTACGATTTCCAACAATCTATTGCCCCAACCTTTGGTTTATATGACCAAAAGAACTGTTTGGCAGCCTGTCTCATTGTCCATTGATGATTTTTCGGGTTTGTGAATGTGAAAGTTTTTCAGTCTCTGGCCTCTGGTAGCAACCAGTAGCCCCTCTGCGTCGGCATCTTTGCTTGCTTCCTTTAGCAAGTCTTTCGCTTTTTTCTCTTGTCTTCTTGCATAGTTTATTTCTTTAATTGTTTTCTTTTTAATTTGACCAATCAAGTGTTCGTCATATTACCATGACACTATGACAGTCCGCCATTTTTTGAGATCAGTGGGAGGTCCACCCTTGGTCTTGGATCATAGCCAGACACCCACGATGTTTGATGAACTTCACACTTCGCTAATGCTTTCCTTTCCCCAGGTGTAAATAGGCCAGGTGATCTCGTGTTCGTATTTTAGCCAATCAGCGCTCAGAAAGGGTTGTCCGAATAGAAATCCATTTTGATGTATTCAGTCAATTATATCTTTCGTTATTTTTTATGAAACTAGTTGAAATTTTGTAATTATGTTTGGTTATGAGAACTATATATGGAATCGAAATAAACTATATTACAGGAGATATTCAGTTGTTTCAATCATAAAATGGATTTCTATTTGATAACTAGTGCCAGTACTTTTCCGCGTATCAAAATCATCTGGTAGCTGAGTGGAATTAGTACCCTTGCCCCAGGCTAACGCCTGGAATAAAGTAGGGTGCATCTGGGCGCATTCACTGATTGCATTGCCACTAGCCTGCGAACAGGCTCTCATGAATTTGAATATCTGCCCCCGCAACGTTCGTTTTTCCAAATATGGAATGTCTATCCTTATATGGTGTTGTTTACAACTTTCGTGCAAACTAAATTTAGACCGTGCAAACAAAATTTAGAGACTTTAGACCGTACAGTTTATACTGTTTTTCGAAATATAAGATTTCAAGCAAAAGTTCAAATGTTTTAAATACTGTTTTCTCGAAACAGAACATTTCATGCTCTGAGATAAGATGGCCAAGACCAATTTGATCAGTTAATGTGTTTTCTATGCATAGTGCTTCAGCAGTTGACATATATAGAGCTCAGCGAAAACATATAAATTATAGCATCTGACCAATGAGAATTTCGCGTCACGATTTGAGACGCAGATATTCAAATTCATTAGTCATCAATGCAGGCTCTCAATTCAGCTTGAGAGCCTGTTCGCAGGCTACAATGCCAGTTTGCCACTTGAAGGGTTAACAGGGTGCATGGACAGATTGTACGTCTGATTAACTCATTGGATGGCGGCACTCTCCTCGTGACGAGTAAAATCGTCAAGCATTGTAGACAGAGTAAAATAATAAAGTAAGGCGCATTGCTACTTAAAGGGTTAATGAGTTGTTCCACAACAGATCCACACAGCCATACTTCACATACAGAGAAAATTTCTGCTATTTGGAGCGGGGGAGTGGAAGTATATATACTTCTGATAATAGTAAAGTGTACCAGGACATCTGAAAGAGAGAGGGGGTTGACTTACAAAGTCCTCTGTGGGGTGATTTAGATGTTTTCTGAAAGGACCCAATAGACTACATAGACAGGGGTACATAGTTTTGTCAACCAATTAACACCCAACAATTAAAATGGTCTGCCCTGAACTGACATTAAAAAATAAAAAAAAAAGTGTACAGGATGTAGGCATAATTTGTACTGCTTCATTGGTTAGCATTTTAAAGTTACCTTTAAAATTTGCCCTCCATCGGGATAACGACCCAATATATTTACAATATGATCAGTAAGTGTGGGTTCTTTCTGACCAAACGGTTTCCTAATATCTGCTGAAAAAACAATGTCGTTAATACTTTGATGATAATAATGTTAATTCTTTCCACTACAGGTACAGTAGTGTTCTATGACATAGTTTAATTTTCTTGCTCATATAAATGTCAACATTTCTGAAGTTGACCACTATCTGCTGCCCTGATCTAAAAAGATATTGATGGGTTGTTAGGAGTGCAATGAGCAAGAGCCATATACAACCTATAGGAACTTCAAACACTCATTAATAATTCATAAGCTTCTTTAATTGGCAAATCATTTCAACCATAATATGTCATATATATATATATATATATATATATATATATATATATATATATATATATATATATATATATATATATATATATATATATATATATATATATATGCCAGTACTCTGCTCAGCTGACAAGACTTCATATGTATAACAAACAGAACGGCTACGTTTGAAGAAGTTTATTAAAAAAAGGTATATTAGATACAAAACTAAATTTTCGGCTGCATGCCACAGCCTTCTTCAGAGTGCCTAGCTTTACACAGAACATACTTATATTTAACAAATATAAAACATTTTCCGTGTTGATATACAGTTATATCAACACGAGTGGAAATTGGGAAAACGAGAAATTGTGTGGAAACACGACGCCCGAAGGGCGGAGTGTTTTCACACAATTTCGAGTTTTCCCAACTTCCACGAGTGTTGATATAACTATATATCAATACAGAAAAAATGTTTTATATTTGTTTTATAATATAGCAATGTCAAAAGCCCGAAGAATAAGAAAAATTTCCGTGTTACAAGCGGCGGAAAATTTCCCGTGTTGACATGGAGTTATATCAACACGGCTCTTAGCCAATCAGCGTTCAGAATTTACAAATGCTATATTATAAACAATAAATTATGAATAAATTACTATTGTTGGGCGAAATCATGACTACCATTAAGGCCTTTCCGGTTGGTCAACAACATTCCTATCCAAAAGTTTTCACTCTTAAGTACTTCACTATGGTGTTGATCAATAAGCATAAATTTTAAGCTCGAATGATCCACCTCATGCACATCAATAAAATGATTAGTTATACTGCATGTCCGGCGCTTATGCTTAATGTGTGATTTGTAGTTAAGCTAGTCTGGACTTAAAATTGGCAGTAGAGCCAACACCTTGCAAACCACAAAGCACAAATATATATATATATATATATATATATATATATATATATATATATATATATATATATATATATATATATATATATATATATATATATATATATATATATATATATATATAATATTAATTTATATATATAATATTAATTTATATATATTAATTTATATGAATTTATTAGTTCACATCAAATAATATAATTAAATAGTTCACTATAATTTAATATAATTTTATAATTTTTTTTTATTAGTTCATATATAATTTATATGAACTTATATGTTCATAATATAATATATAATATAATATAGTTTATATAATATAGTTTATATAATATATAATATAGTTTATATAGTATAGTTTATACGAATTTATTAGTTCACATCAAATAATATAATTTATTAGTTCACATCAGAGTAGTGCATTAAAATTAATCGTTACAGTATATTATATGATTTATCGCCATGCAAACGTACAAAGAACTTAAATGTTTAGCTGTTGGAACAATCATCTTAGTTATTCCCTGTACGATACCATTTACGAAAAATTGTAGCAGTTCGTTATACACATGTAGGTAAATTCAGAGCCTTTTAACTCCTCGGTTGTAACAAGTTGAATAGCAGTTATCCACGTGTTTGAAACGTTCTACAAATTTGTCGCAAGAGTGGATATCAAAATGCTGTGCATCCAGCGACGATGACATCGCCAGAACTGTTGATAAAATTTTATAAACAATCATGACTACTTTTAAGTTTACGATAGTGTAAAAATAAAAATATGGTACGACTGACGAACGTTATCATGGCTATTCAATACATGTCAGGTTTTTCATTATCAGCTTTTAGCTTGCATGCTTTAATTAAGTTTTGCGACGGCTGTACTCCTTTCCTGGATTTATAGGAAACCCTTAACTTTGGATTTAAATTTGGGTTTTCGTGCATGTCATATTGGGACTTAGTTTAGTCTATTACATTTCCATTAAAAGAGGGTCTAGATGGGG
>CACRXK020013415.1:0-14065 GCA_902702795.2 Paramuricea clavata
GGGGGGGGGGGGAGAAGATTAAAAAAAAATTTTTGGGCCCCACCTGGGTTTTGTCTGGCCCCCCCTGACCAAAAATCCTGGCTACGCCTCTGTATAAAAAGCTGACATGTATTATGTTATATATGTATGAAACAGGTAAATAAAAACAACATTATATTGTGCAAGTATTATATGGAAACAAGACCAGGTTTTGCTGAGGAAAGCCCCTATGCAATTTAAGGTACACCCCCCCCCCCCTCCAAAGTCAATTGCGTGATGTATGCATGTATACTGTACATATGTATCAGCATTTTTATGAATTATGACTGTACGACACACCCAATTTTGCTCTTCATTACATTACTACAAAATGTCTTTCAAAAGATTGCATGAATAGGTTATACAGAGATGAATGGACCTTTCCCCTAAGGGGAAGTGCATGATTGACTTTTCAGGGGACTTGCTGAAAAAAAAACTCAGGGAAGTGAGCACCTCCTCACAAAATCTGGCCACGTATGAAAGTGATGTTAGCTATGCACATATATTCAAACATTTACACATACTAGTACTTGTACAGTTTACTGGTGAGTTATTTGACTTATGGTTTGTGAGCATTTATGACCTATAAAATGCGGGTATGAACGATCGTACCTTCACTAGCAGGCTTAACTGGGCAGTAAAGGGCAGCACTATTCCCGTCCCTACCTGCGAACGGGCATGCTCTCCGTTCGAGATTGCAACTCTAACAGGTTCATTCACCGTAATCAGGTGGTGCGTCTCACCCTCCCCTCATCAACGTTAAAATAACCTAAAGCATGACATAATACACAATATCTGCAATATAAATGCATTCTGTGATGGCTGAAAGCGACGTTCCAAAGCCAACTATAAGTCGACCAACAATCTAACATAAACAGAAACTTAAAAAATGATTTATAACACTTTTATTTCGGACAACTTTCGATGCGTATGCCCGGAGCTTTCGATACCGGAACGTACGATACCTATAAAGCCTAATTTCCAAGGTGGAAAAGTAAAAACATGACGTAATTATTAATAAATATCGACATTTTGGGGTATCATACTCGATATAACTAAAACTTGGAGGGTTTTTTATGGATGGAAATCTCGTGCAGAAGATCATATACATTTATTAGATCTAAAGCCGGTTTTCCACTTCGCCCGTATCGTACCGAAACGTACTGGTGAGCATGCGCAGATTGAAAAAAAGTTTATAAATCCACGTACTTCCGGGTGTATTCGCGTATCAAAATAAAAAAGTTCGTCGCAAGTCAACTTTTTGGCGTATTACGAAAGTACAAACCAATCAACATTCACGAAATTGTGAAATTTAAAAACGTTTTTGATACGTTTCGGTACGGTACGCTTGAAGTGGAAAACCGGCTTAACTATATAGGTCCTCTGACAGGAATCGAACCTGCGGCCTGCGATTTCGGTGCAGCGCCCTACTGAGTTACAGAGTCCAGTTGGCATGTAGTGGCATATACTTACGGTGCTTCGGTGGCGAAGTGGTTAGCGCACTTGCTTTCCACCTCTGAGGCCGCAGGTTCAAGCCTCGGTGAGAACTTTCTCAATGCGACTCGAACCCAGTCTTCATGTGAAAAAGAGTAAAAAAGTCGACGCTCTGCCGAAAGTCGTGGGTTTCTTCCGGGTACTCGGGTTTCCTCCCACAGGGAAAGTTGACAGGGTGGGTTAGGTAAAAGGGCCCACAGTAATTTGCATATGCTGTTGTGGTGGCCCTGCCCTAGTTGGCAAAGCTAAATAAATAAATAAATAGTGGGTGATACCAGTATAAAGTATGGGTAAATATCGACATTTAAATTTTTGCGCATCTCGAGCAGAAGGTTACGGTATATACAATTTTATTTCGGATCTAACCAGAGCAGCTGCGAAAATGATCGATATTACGTTGAGCAGTAAAACTGTCTTTTTAATAAAGTATTATAATATAACGCCACATAAAATAAATTCCTTGATTCTCATCACCGCCCGCGACTGTATTTTAAGAGCCGTGTGAAATCTTTTTATATTTTGTTATACAATATAAATGTACCGCCCGACAAAATATTTCAAGACAGTTAAGTTTTCTATATTTTATATTGGGTTTTTAGTGCCATTTTAAACTGCTAATTTCAAACAAATAGAACCTTCAAAGAAATTTCATTGCATTTTAACGGAACTTCGCATTCAGTTCAAGGGTTCAGTCATTGTTCGTGGAGAAATATGTTTATTTCAGTTTGTGACACTTTTATATATTGATATATAAATTATATAAATATAAAATATAAAATATAAACCTCCCGCCTCTTCGACATTTTCAAAGTGTAGTGATGACAATCAAGGAATTTATTTTATATGGCTTAATTGCCATAATATTACAATGACATCACTCGCTTTGTATTATCGTATATCAGTGAAAAAATATATAGGCCTAGTGCTTTAGTGCTTACTCGTGCATTCTTTTTGAATAACACGTCTTTATAATACGCAAGTACTTCACATATTCCACTATGTATCAACGTATTGAAAATAGCTAAATACTGTATTAAAATGTCTATGGGTCAAGGCGATTTGCTGGTGTCACAGGATGTTCAACCATGCAAGTGTCAAATTCCATCACATGATTACAACGCAAACAATATTTTATGGAAGGCTATAGGTTCTATAGAAATATTTTACATCAGTTTACAAAAGTCCGCCTCAAAGTTAAGATGTCTGCTATAATAAACGGAATAATAAATTCCACCGTCGGTTTACTGTGCAGTAAATTACGAGATTACACTGCAGAGAGACTCAACGAAGGCGATTTAAACGATGAAAAATTCAGACAGGTCGTTGTTCGAGAACTCGATGATATTAAATCGAAGCTCGATGGTTTGTCGAGAAAGGACCTGCTTGCCAGTCTCAGCTTTTTCAAAGAAGGAGTTACCAGGTTCTATATTTCTCTCGAGACGTCTGGTGAATTTCGTGATCAGCCCAGCACTTCAAAAGCACACTTAGAAGACGAATCTGAAGTCGAAGGCGCAATAGCGACGAGAGTTGAGCAGTTTCCTGTCACGCAAGCTGAACGCGATGTCTTAGAAAGCGTATTTGAACTTTCTGAAATCATTGGGAACTTAAAAATCGCATCGGAAGAACGCTACAAATCGGCTAAAAAGTCTTTAGAAAAAGCAAGGGAGCTGGCAACGGAAGCATTTAATAACGTAGCGCTGAATGCTGAAGATAGATTGATGGCGAGCAAACTTCGCATTGCCAGCAGAATCCTCGAAGGCTTAGAGGACCCAGAAGCAGCCGTCCACGACTGCTTACTTTACCTCAAAGAGCTACAGGATTTACCTGCAGTGCAAGCGATGTTTTCTGTATGTCGAAATTCTGATAAAGGAATTGCATCCCGCTTACGAGCTCGCTTCTACAAAGAGGAAAGGAATGTTAATGTGGAGTCGATACAAATGATCAACGCATTATTGATAGATCTCACCCTGAAATTTACAAACATCAAGATGGGTTTATATAACTGGCCAACGATAAAGATTGGCAAAGATTTCCATCATCCACTGTTGGAAAACCATGCGCTTCGAGGAAAATCTGAAGAGAAAATAACGCAGCTTACTTGGTGCAGTGACTGGAAGTTTGATGAACGTATTGACAACGATGTTTGTGCGCTAACTAGCAAAGGAGAAATTTTATCACGCGTGTGGAACAACGGGAGTCTTAAACTCACAAGAAGAAGCGGCGAGCACCAGTTGTTTTGTACCATTCCCTCGACAATATGCTGTTTCTCTGTCGATAAAAATGATAACGTATATATCGTCGCGGAAATTCCGTCATTGAATAGTCCTCCTGGATATAAATTATTAACCTTGGATTCTGATGGTAACGTCAAGGCGGACAGATTACTTGACGTGATTGATGAAAAGCTGTTGTTTCCACAAATGAATGTGACCAAAGATGGTATGATTGTTATCTACTGTCGCCGCAGTGGAACTATGTATATCTGCGACAGCACAAACACCAAGCAAGACTACAAATTTCCTTTTCTATTCAAAGATACACATTACTTGGTATACGATTGTAGCTTCACTGTTTCCAATAAAAATGAAATCATTTTTACTTTTCGTAACCCTGGTGAGAAACTCGTTTTGTACATCATTACAATTGATGGTAAGCTAAAACGTAAAGTGCAAGTACCTGTTGAAAATTATTGGGAACATAATAAGGCAAGGTTTCATGTACTGAGTGTAGTCTTTAATCATGTCAATGAAACAATTCTGGCCAGTTTTTACAATGGTCTTGCCAATGCTCCTACTACGATCTTCTGTTTCTCAAACACTGGTGAATTGCTGCATGGGTTTAATATCGTGGGTGAGTATCGACAGCTTCTATCACATCACGCAAACAGACATATATTGTTGGTCAACAAGAAACAAGCCATTGTGTTTCAAATGTAGTAATATAAAAACTTTCCAGATTATTTTGCATAGAAGCAGCGGATACAGGAACGGAGATGGATCCAGCCAGATCTAGAGGGAGGATGCGGGTACGGGGGGGGGGTGTTCATTGATCCATGTTCTGTAGAATGGACGAAACATTGCCCCTGGATGGATTCAGAGGCATTGTTGTGGTAATGGTGACCAACCCCCTCCCCCAGCAGCCTCCCAGTGAATGCATCTCTGTACAAGAACACAAACTGCCATACCTGTAGGGTGCAGATATTAGTACTTTTCTACGTAATGCACAGATATAATACACTTTTTATAATACATGTTAAGCATTTATGAGTATTATTTTTTGTCTGTTTTTTGATGTTATGTACTCAGGTGAATATAATGTTTTTTTATGTTACTCTGAGTGTATATCCACACCGGGCAGGCTGAAACGTTTGCCTGATCAAAGGTCACGGGTTCGACTCCCACCGTGGTCAGGCAAACTTTTCAACTTGCCCGGTGTGGGTATACTACACTCAGAGTAACATCGAAAAACATTCATGATTATTGTAGCGTTTGTATTCTGCTGATGACTTTACTTATATATAGTACAGTATATATATGACTTAACTGTAGGGTGCAGATATTAGCACTTTTCTATGCGATGCACATATATAATAGTTTAATACACTTTAATTGCATTAGCTGAATATAGTCTGATAAAAGTATGATGCTGAACGACTTGTTGACAGAAAAAACACTGATTGACTGTCTTAAAACAGAAATAACTAGTCATAGCAAGTCATAGCTGACATGTATTATTTTATATCTGTATGAAACAGGTAAATAAATACAACAATATATTGTGCAAGTATTATATGGAAGCAAGGCCAGGTTTTCCTGGAAATGGTGGGGGAAGCCCCTATGCAAGGTAAAGTACTCTTCCTAAAGTCAACTATGTGACGTATGCATGTATACTGTACATATGTATCAGTGTATTTATGAATTATGACTGTACGACACATTCAATTTTGCCTAGCTTCATTACAATACTACAAAATGTCTTTCAAAACATTGCATGGATATGGTATACTTGGGCAGAGATGAATGGAACTTTCCTCAAAAAGGGGCATGATTGACTTTTCAGGGGCGATACAAAATTATCTTAGGAGAGGTTCGCTCCTCCTCGTAAACTCCGGTCACATGTGAAAGTGATGTTAGCTATGCACATATATTCAAACATCTACACATACTTGTACAGTTTACTGGTGAGTTATTGGATTTATGGTTTGTGAACACTTATGAACTATAGAATGTTTAAAATATGCAATAAAAATGAATCTTTGAATTGTGGAGAAGAGACCGAGCGGGGGGATATGGGGAACACGCCCCAAGTTTTTCTGTAAATACCTTTTTCCTACAAAATACAGTGGGGAATCAGTGTCTATTCCTTAAAGGCGCTTTTCACTAGGCGAAATTTTTCGACCGAATCGAAATTTTCTTTTGTCTTACAAGCACTCAGATGGAACTAATCAGAAATTGAAAATCCATGGAGGATCATAGAATGGAAATTGTATGGACCTTTATTGGAAATAGAATGGATTTTGGTTATCCATAATAATTGTATATTTCCATAGTATGGATATAGTATGGAAATAGTATGGATATACTATGGATTTTGTGGTGCAATTGCAAATTTCGTAGCATGGATTTCACTTTTTTTCCCAGTGTTTGAGAAAGCCCTACGATATATACACATGCTAAGATACAGAATATGATACAAATTAGATTAAAAAAACAAACAAAATCATACAAATAGGATGATAATCATCGACTAAAAAAGCCCGGAATTATGTCGGCACATCTTTCAATGATGGTCAAATCCTTAGTACTGAATAGAATACCCAAAACATTTTTTCCTAATTTATATTGGAGTGATATAGGAAAAAACAATATGATGCTTGCAATACAAAATATGTAATGCTACGAAATTTCACGCAATAAGTATATCCATAATAGAATCGCCACTCGACGTCCGGTATTTCATGATTTCAAAAAATATACGGTTCCAGAGTAATTAAAATATTGGTGGGGTGAAATTTGTCTTTAAAAAGACAGCAGTTATATGTTCTTAATGACAATCATTTCCCTCTAAAGGCCTGCTCTGGGACCTTAAATCGCTTTTGAAGTCATGCGATTTAAAGAGATTTTTAAGTGATGTGTATGATTTAAACCAAATTAAAGCAATTTAAGAAAAAAGTCATATTTAAAGAAGCACAATTTATGTTACATGTTAGGGTGATTTAAGAGAAAAAAACCCAAAATCATTAACACGAAAAATCACAGGCATACTATAAATGTCTCTATATAATTTAATTAATAATGCCAACCATTACCCTTACACCAAATTAACAAAGGCCAATAAATATACAAATTTATACCTATATCAGAAATCAAACATTAGGATATGAAATCAGTACGGAGAGATCTCTTCTAGTAAATTGTTCAGTAACTTGTTTCTCCCTATATAGTTTTAATGAGGTTTAATGTTTCTACATTAAACTGGTTTTACATATGTATATAGTTAAGTGATTTGTACAAAATTTCACACAATGCTGACGTCATATGATTGTTTTGTCGCTATCTCAAACGTGGGTGTCTAGTGTGGGTGGTGTTATATAATAACCTCCCACGGTTTGTGTGTGAACTACCAGAAAAAGATTGAAGACATTTCGAGGATTCGAGCTAAAGCTTGGAGCCTCTACTCTCCTAAGGAATGGCCTTTGCTTAAGACGACGAAGTGCTTCTGGTCGTTGTCGGGTAGTTCACACACAAACGACGGCATATTATCGACTTTTGTTGTATCGGGTCAGAAAAATAACAGCATGTCGCCTTAACGGTATATGGTTCGCTGAAATAAAATATTCCATCACATGATATTATATTTAGAAGGTTGTAGAAATATTTTACATCAGTTTACAAACTCCGTCTCAAAGTTAAGATGTCTTCTATAAAAAGCGGACATGTATTATTTTATATCTGTATGAAACAGGTAAATAAAAACAACATTATATTGTGCAAGTATTATATGGAAGCAAGGCTAGGTTTTGCTGGAAATGGTGGGGAAAGCTCCTATGCAATTTAAGGTACACCCCCCCCCCCCCTAAAGTCAACTGCGTGACGTATGCATGTATACTGTACATACAGCCTCGTACCCAGGCGCAAATAAGTACTAAAAATAGCAACACTACAGTGTTTTTATGTGGAACCTCGTCGTGTCCTTCCCAAGCACCCCCGCGCGCTCGCTCATCTTAGCCACTGATCTATATAAAAACACTGTAGTAGGTACGAGGCTGCTGTACATATGTATCAGTGTATTTATGAATTATGACTGTACGACACACCCAATTTTGTCCTTCATTACATTACTACAAAATGTCTTTCAAAAGATTGCATGAATAGGTTATACGGAGATGAATGGACCTTTCCCCTAAGGGGAAGTGCATGATTGACTTTTCAGGGGACATGCTGAAAAAAACCTCAGGGAGGTGAGCACCTCTCCACAAAATCTGGCCACGTATGAAAGTGATGTTAGCTATGCACATATATTCAAACATCTACACATACTGGTATACTTGTACAGTTTACTGGTGAGTTATTTCACTTATGGTTTGTGAGCATTTATGACCTATAAAATGTGGGTATATGAGCGATCGTATACCTTTCCTCGACCTACACTAGCAGGCTTAACTAGGCAGTAAAGGGCAGCGCTATTCCCGTCCCAACCTGCGAACGGGCATGCTCTGGGTTCGAGATTGCAACTCTAACAGGTTCATTCCCCTTAATCAGGTGGTGCGTCTCACCCTCCCCTCATCAACGTTAAAATAACCTAAAGCATGACATAATACACAATTTCTGCAATATAAATGCATTCTGTGATGGCTGAAAGCGACGTTCCAAAGCCAACTATAAGTCGACCAACAATCTAACATTAACAGAAACTTAAAACATGATTTATAACACTTTTATTTCCGACAACTTTCGATGCGTATGCCCGGAGCTTTCGATACCGGAACGTACGATACCTATAAAGCCTAATTTCCAAGGTGGAAAAGTAAAAACATGACGTAATTATTAATAAATATCGACATTTTGGGGTATCATACTCGATATAACTAAAAATTGGAGGCTTTTTTATGAAATGATGGAAATCTCGAGCAGAAGATCATATACATTTATTAGAGCCCGTATCGTACCGAAACGTACTGGTGAGCATGCGCAGATTGAAAAAAAAGTTTATAAATCCACGTACTTCCGGGTGTATTCGCGTATCAAAATAAAAAAGTTCGTCGCAAGCCCAACTTTTTGGCGTACCGCGGAAGTACAAACGAATCAACAGTCACGAAATTGTGAAATTTAAAAACGTTTTTGATACGTTTCGGTACGGTACGCTTGAAGTGGAAAACCGGCTTCACTATATAGGTCCTCTGACAGGAATCGAACCTCCGGCCCTGCGATTCCGGTCCAGCGGTCTACTGAGTTACAGAGTCCAGTTGGCATATAGTGGCATATACTTACGGGGCTTCGGTGGCGAAGTGATTATCGCACTTGCCTTCCACCTCTGAGGTCGCAGGTTCAAGCCTCGGTTAACCTGAAGTTCAGGCCCTAATTTGAAATAGGGCCTGACACAAAACCTGTCTAGACCGTGGGACGCCCACATGTTATTTTTAAACACAACATGCAATATGATTGACAAGTGTTGTAGATTTCGTTACACAAAAAATTTATATTCTCATGAACATATCCGCTGAGTGTGCATTTTGCTTTTTAATTAAACTTAAAAATTCAAGGTACTTTTATATAATTAAGAGTCAGTTTCTCTATTTAACCGAACAGCAAACAAAGATTTAATTAGTCAGTTCTGTGCACGGCTTGACTGCCAAGCTTTCTAAAGGTCTCAACTTTGCTGGACGCGGATATACTCTAACGGGCTAACAACAGCAACAATGAAATTCTCAATCGTACCACGAAGAAGGCGATGTAGCTCAGAAAACAACGCCGGTAGGACCTGATATTAAAAATAAGACTTTTGCCGGTGAAACCAGTTGGCAGAACGGCCCAGAACATCTTGGCTGTCAACAACAAGACTAACAAGCTTTCGAATACATGACTAGTTTGGCTGTTCTTTCAGCGTCGTGTGTCCAAAATTCGTCCAAGATTTTGATAAAGCCCATTCAAAATACTGTTTGTTTGATTTATTTTCTGCCATAAAGCATAAAAGAAAAGAAATTCGAAGAAATAGTGGAATTTGTTACGTGCGTTTGACCTTTATATTATTAATTGTCCCCTTGACCGAGCTATTTTTAAAACTGTTGTTTATGAAAACTTGCAACCAATCAAAATCCTTCATGATGCTGATCAACCAATCAGATTTCCCGTCCACCAGATGGCCACAGTTTAGATAGGTTTTGTGTCAGGCCCTATTCTGTGATTAGGGCCTGAACTTCAGGTTAAGCCTCGGTGAGAACTTTCTCAATGCGACTCGAACCCACTCTTTACGTGAAGAGAGTAAAACTAAAAGTCAACGCTCTGCCGAAAGCCGTGGGTTTTCCCCGGGTACTCCGGTTTTCTCCCACAGGGAAAGTTGACAGGGTGGGTTAGGTAAAAAAGGGCCCACAGTAATTGGCATATGCTGTTGTGGTGACCCTGCCCTAGTTGGCAAAGCTAAATAAATAAATAAATAAATAAATAAATAAATAAATAGTGGGTGATACCAGTATAAAGTATGGGTAAATATCGACATTTAAATTTTTGCGCATCTCGAGCAGAAGGTTACGGTATATACAATTTTATTTCGGATCTAACCAGAGCAGCTGCGAAAATGATCGATATTACGTTGAGCAGTAAAGCTGTCTTTTTAATAAAGTATTATATATATTTATATAATATTATAATGACATCATTCGCTTTGTATTATCGTATATCAGTGAAAAAATATATAGGCCTAGTGCTTACTCGTGCATTATTTTTGAATAACACGTCTTTATAATACTCAAGTACTTCACATATTCCACTTTGTATCAACGTATTGAAAATAGCTAAATACTGTATCAAAGTGTCTTTGGGGTCAAGGCGATTTGCTGGTGTCACAGGATGTTCAACCATGCAAGTGTAAAATTCCATCACATGATTACAACGCAGTTACGCAAACAATATTTTATGGAAGATTATAGGTTTTACTAGGTTACCCACAGGGCAGTAATGCTGCCTTTGACAGCAAAAGACAAACTACAGGGTATTGAACGAGTTAAAGTGCTTATGTCACAAAAAATAATTTTTGATATTTGATAGAGGACAAAAAGTTAGTTAATAGGTTCTTCAACATTTTTCGGTTTTCTCTTTTCATTCGCGAGATACGAGGCTCTAAACAGCGATTTTCGTAAAATTGTCGCGTATCAACAAGAGTCTGGGACGAGCGTGGTGTGACGTAGCAACTTAATTTCGACGCGCATTATACATTTGATATATTTTCCAGCATGTCAGGCAGTAGATCGGATTCGGAAAGCACTCATAGTTCTCAATGTGACTCAGAATACAATTATATTCCTGGATATATTATAGAGGATGAATCAAAGGATACTAGTCACGAAATTGGAACTCTAGAAGCAGTTGCTAGCGAAATTTTAGGCGATTATGATGCATGCCTTTATGCCGATGAACCGCTAGCCGGCGAAGAATGGTACGCACGATATTTCAGAAATTCAGCAGAACACAAGCAACAAAAAGAGATGCTACAGCGAAGGTTAGATGGCCTTGAAGATATTAAATTACGGTGAGTGTAAACATAGATTTATTTTAACATTATCTCTGGCTAATATATTTTGCGGGATACGGGCTCATATGGCATCAGTCACAACAAAGAGTTAAAACCACACTTCCCTCACCTTCGCAAGAAAATACAAGATACGAGATCAAAGAAACTATAAACAGACTGGTTCGGAGCAAATAACGTATATATTCTTGTTTGAAGCTACAGTGTTTATCTGTGATCACGTTTATTTAATACGAACGATTGAACGATTGTATTTTGTCGCAAGTTCAATTCTTAAAGCCCATTTTTCAAAACAAATAGGTCTGAATCCCGAGTGCAGAGTGATACAGCACGGCGGCTGTGGCACATCTTCTAAAACGAAGTTATCCTTCAGAACATCCCTACAAGATTCCATCTCCTGACAGCACCAAGCTTCGTGTGTATATTGTATATGTATTATCACACAATCGCCGCATTTACACTTGTGAAATATGATACAGGTGAGGGTTTGATGTGACTGATGCCGTATCAAAAATATATCAGCCAGAGATACTTATTTTACGCCGTTAAAATGTTAAATAAATCTATGTTTACGCTCACCATGATTTAATATCTTCAAGGCTGTCTAATCTTCGTTCTAGCATCTCGTTTTGTTCCTTGTGTTCCGCAAAGTTTTAAATATCGCGCGTAGCTTTTATCGCGCGTAGCATTCTTGGCTCGCTAGCGGCTCAAAGACAATATGCATCATAATCGCCTAAAATTTCGCTATCAACTGCTTCTAGAGTTCCAATTTCGTGACTAGTGTCATTTGATTCATCCTGTACAATATACCTAGGAATGTAATTGTATTCTGAGTCACATTGAGAACCATGAGTGCTGGAAAACATATGTCTTCCCAATAGCTTTTTAGTACTCCTTCACATGTGAATTCGAACTTCCGTCCCTTAAGCTACGTCACACGGGTCTCGCCCCAGACCCTTTTCCGTTTTTTTTCTCGGGCGCGACAATTTTTCGCTAAAAGCCAATTTTTCAAGGTTTAGAGCCTCATATCTCGCGAATGAAAAGAGAAAACCGAAAAATGTTAAAGAACCTATTAACTAACTTTTTGTCCTCTACCAAATATCAAAAAAACATTTTTGTGACATAAGCACTTTAACCCATTTATTGAGAGTATCCTACCACTGACTGAGTATTAAAAATCGTCTGGCGTTGGACAGGGTATAAAATACTAATTAAAGTAGGGGTCATTACTGTCAGTGATGGATTAACAAGTGACATTGGCAGATAGGTTTGTTAACCCATTTACTGGCAGTACCCTATACCACTGACGAGTAAAATCTTCTGGCGCTGGACAAGGAAAAGGCGCATTGCCAGCTAATGGGTTAAACCACCGTGGTTAATAGTCCAGCGGAAAAGTAAAAAATCATGCACTTTGTGAAGAAAGCACCCAATTCACAGGAAGTGTAGACTTTAACATGATAATGAATCTGAGGCATCACCAAAATTGATGCTGACGGCTTAAAATTTAGGATTTCTTATATTCTCTTATTAAACTCTATTACTGTTTAAAATTGTAAAATTGCAGGTTCACATAGAGCAAAAATGACTTGCATGATTAGAAAGCTTACAAAAAACTACATATAAGACTTTTAAACGGCTGATTGATTTTCCAAGCGGTTTTCCAGTTATTGCTATTTAAAAATGTGATAAATAGGCAAAAATCCCGCCAAAGTCCTGGACACTAGCCCTAAAACATATTTTCAACCGCTCATAACTCCAGAGGAGTTGGAAAATCAAAGTAACTGCTTAAATGTCTTATATGCAGTTTTTTGTAAGCTCTCTAATGACGCATGTCATTTTTGCTATATGTGAACCTGCAATTTCACAATTTTTAATTGTATAAGAGATTAATAAGAGAATATAAGAAATCCTAAATTTTAAGCCGTCAGCATCAATTTTGGTGATGCCTCCATATCTAAGATTCATTATCATGTTAAAGTCTACACTTCCTGTGAATTTGGTGCTTTCTTCACAAAATGCATGATTTTCTCAAATATCTGTGCATATCCGCTGGACTATAAATTACACATAAGATTTGATACTCCAGGAAATGTAAACAAGCTATCAGTGTGACATCCTAGTTTTAATATATATTTACTTACTCTAAATATTGATTTCTCGGTGTATACAAAATTATTTTAAAGTATAACAACCAGCGAAGAAGTAAGCCACTAACTACCATGCGCGGCTGCGCGCAGGCTAGCCACTAACGTTTCTAGTATGTTTTAAATGTATACACAAACGTTTTGCGACAGCCGACCTCTGAACTTTGATAAAGAAAGCTGATTATTGCGTGTTCTAAGTCTGTATCATACAGCGGCGATTTCTCACTCTTGCTTAGTTTCTCATGCGAAACAGTTATGTTAAGTACATAAATACACAGCGTACAGTAGCTATATTAATATGGTTCGGCTCAACACAAACTTTCGTTGAGTGCCGATGTTTATTGTTTAAGACGTAACTCTGCAATATGTTGTTGTTAAAATTCCGAAATGTAATACCATCCGATATGAAGTCTGCGCTCATGTCGAATATTTCACTCAATAATATATACAGTAGACACAATAAAGAGCAACAGTGATGTTATAATATTAACATTAAATGTTGAAAGTAGAGCAAAAACCTTTATAATAAAGGCTCGCCTTTGAAACGCAGTCACAGTGCTTCCAATTTACAACTTGTCTCGGATCACACGCACGTGAAGGATTAAAGAAGCCGACCGAAGTGCATTATGGTAAAAATACCGGCGACCATAATGCATCGCGCTTGG
>CACRXK020013416.1:0-14064 GCA_902702795.2 Paramuricea clavata
AGTACTGACTAAGTACAATAAATCACTACGAACATAAATCGTATACACCCCCCGGAAAGTTTACTCTATGACTGACTGACTGACTGACTGACTGTTTGACTGACTGACTGATTCGTGTGAATTCGCCAGCCATCACAATAGTGTGAAGTGAAACTTCACACTAAAAACTGGACAGTGCACCATTTGAATTCGGCGAGCAATTTTACAAGGCCAATTTACGAGGAAAGAGGAACCGCTGGTCACCAATTTCTTTCAAGACAATACTTGCCGTTTCGCACTCATAACCAGAAACAGCACGGTCCTCTTGCAACATGTCAACAACAACACAGTAGATTTGTGGTTGTCACAACAATATGGCCGCCATCAACTATTCAGTTTTCGTTTTCAGATCAGTGCATGAGCTGCATAGGCAATTGGTTTACATTCCTGAAATTTCCTAATTAATAAAGGTCAAAATTGGTTTGAAATGTCAATTTGATAATGGAAAAAAGATGAAAAAATTGCAAAAGATGTTATTATATACACAAGGTGTGGATATGAGGTATTCTGGAATCTGATTGGTTCTCTACTAGCAGGATATTAGCTCATATCCTGCTAGTAGAGAAAAACAAAATGGCGGCCAAACTGAATTTACGATGTTTTGCAAACGAGAAAACGGCAACTTGTCGCTTTTTATAACCTTAACAGGATTAAAAACACAATGAAAAAACTCCCACAAATTGTTTTCAGGTTAGCAAATAAATTTTTAAAATTTAAAATGGTTAAAAATATATTTTTTTGAAAAACTAATCGGCCGAAAGATCGAAGATAAAAACATAAACAAAATAGAAAAATATTGAAAATATTCGAAAAGCAAAATCTGTGAATTCAGACCTTGTGTATATACACGCGCCTCATCGGCTATCAGCTCATATTCGACTCGAGTTCGTAGAATAACTGTTAATTATTATACTCTAATATTTAAAAAGTCATTTCCAAAAAGTATAATTAAATTAACGTAATTTTCGTCTCATATGCTTGTAATATTTAAACTTTATATTACGTCACGTATATATTACGGAAGTATTTTAAACACTGTAATAATTCTCATATGAGTCACGTTTTAGGGCGAGTTATTATTTTTAGACATTAGGATTAAGGTTTGGATTAGGGGAAGGTTTGGATTAGGGGAAAGGTTAGGATTAAGATTATGGTTGGAATTAGAGAGTAAGGGTTAGGTTTAGAGTTAGGATTATGGTTAATTAAAGCCCTGTTTACACTACGCTCAATTTTTGGTACGGCACGGATACAATTGGTACTCTTGAGCCCCGTTTACACTACGCTCAATTTTTGGTACGGCACGGATAAAATTGGTACCCGTACCACTTTTTTGGTTCTTGGACTACCTATTTAGCTAAGCCCCGTTTACACTACGCTCAATTTTTGGTACCGTACCACTTTTTGGTTCTTGGACTACCTAAATAGGTAGTCCAAGAACCAAAAAAGTGGTGCGGGTACCAATTTTATCCGTGCCGTACCAAAAATTGAGCGTAGTGTAAACGGGGCTTTGGACTACCTATTTAGGTAGTCCAAGAAACAAAAAAGTGGTACGGTACCAAAAATTAAGCGTAGTGTAAACGGGGCTTAAGTTTAAAATACAAAATAGTACAAAATTACAAAAGTCTAAAAATAGTAAACTCCCCCTAAAACGTGACAGGTATAACAATTTTAAATAATTTCATTCACTTAGTGCAAATTAGACCATTCCAAATTAAACTTTAGTTTCCCGTCCAGAGCCCACGCCTCAAATGTTTGCCTAATGACCCTTCGTTAACATTTTTCGTAAATTTCTCCATTTGTCAAGGAAACGTATTTTGCAATGGACTATCCAGAGTTCAGACGATGGCAGAATTAGAGCTATTTCTATACTATTCTCAAAAATGAATAATGATAATAGTACAAATTTGGCTAACGTTTGTTTAAACCCAATTCATAACATTAGATAACTCACATGCCTAGTTACTATAGTTCTAATTTACAAAGCATAGAATAGAACAAAGGTAACTATAACCTTTAGAATTATGTCCAGGATGTCTAAAAAAAGTGAACCTTTAGAAATCACTCTTTTGTTGTAAACACCCAAGCTTCATTACCTCTGGGAGTTTAGAAGGCATTGTACATTGAGCATATTAAAAAAAAAATAGTCCAGGTCTCCCTGTCTGTTCGATTAAACTGGTTCTACTGACTGCAGAGCAAGGAGTTTTTACTGTTTTAAGGCCGGTTTCCATTGCAGTCGCTTTGCCCGCGCGGGTGGAGCGGGCCTTGAAAATCTGGTCACGCGGACGTGACGGGCGTCAAAAACAATGAACGCTTCGCCCGCGCGGGCAAAGCGAACGTTAATGAAAACGGTCTTTATACACGGGCTGCGTTAAATTAATCAGAACATAATTCTGATTGGACGAAGCCAAATTAAAATTTTAAATAATTTCGTCATGCAGTCATGCATAAAATTGAATTCAATTGTGTTTACGCACCATTTCCATTTAGGTTCAGTATAGTACTCAGGCATTCAAATTATGATCTATTCAAAAACTACACCCGAGTGACAGACGAGTGACAGACGAGTACAGACGAGTAAATTTTCTAAATACGACAACTAAACAGCATTTTGACGGATTGTTTTTAATAAATTATGCAATATTTTTCAAAATGGCGATTGGCGACTGCAGCATGTGAGATTTCTGTCTTTAGCCGCTATAGACCCATTGCACATGACGTCACAGCGCCGGTGGCGATGCATCTGGAAGACAAATTAGCAATCCATGCATAATATAACTTTTGTAAACAAATTAAATTTTGTAAAAGTTTATAATAATTTTGTATTAAAATGGTTAATTTTTGCGCTGTATGTGGTTGTTGTACCCAAACAGATATTGTTAGGGAGCATCTGGAGGACACTCTAAAGATTTGTGACGTCAGTGCAATGGGTCTATTGTATATGTGAAGGTGAGAACTATACTACTATAATCATAAAATTGTTGGTAATTTTCGGTCAGTTTGGATCGTACTTGTGTACCCCACTTGAGTAAAATTATGCTACTGAAAACATCACGTGATTGAAACCCAAGAATTTAATACTTTGCTCAACGACGTAAAGTACCTTACACAAATATTATCCAAACCGGCCGAAAATTACAAATAATTATATGATTATAGTGGTACAGTTCTCACCTCTCACCACATACAATAGCGGCTAAAGACAGAAATCTCACATACTGCAGTCGCCAATCGCCATTTTGAAAAATATTGCATCATTTATTAACAACAATCCGTCAAAATACTGTTTAATAGTCGTATTTAGAAAATTTACTGGTCTATAGTCGTCTGTTACTCGTCTGTAGTCGTCCGTTACTCCTCTGTCACTCGAGTGTAGTTTTAAAATAGATCTTCAAATTATAAATAACATAAGGTGATTTCTAAAGGTTCACTACTTTAGGACACTCTGTATAAGAGTTATTCACTCATGTAGACAATTCTAAAGTTATCTGCATGAGTGAATCTCTCTCTTATACATAATTCTAATCTTAGTTACCTTTGTTCTATTCTATGCTTTTGTAAACTAGAACAATTTTGTAACTGGGCAGGAGATTTATCCAGAATTGTGAATACTAGATTCCCCTTATTACGTTTTCGTAGCACTTTGCATTGTGGTTATAGTGGTATCACTGATATTCAAGATGGCTTATTTTTTGTCCTGACCCGTGCAAGAACTTTTAAAAAAAGCCAGGGCCAGTTGCGCGATAGCCAACAGCAAAATATTGTCGAAAACATTCAATATTTTCATTCGAGGCCGCTATTTTTATCAGTGATACCACTATAAACACAATGTAAAGCGCCACGAAAACGTAATAAGGGGAATCATCAATTCGGTAGCAACGATGTAAACATTAGCTAAATTTGTCTATGGATCACTTGCATTCGTGTGAGAGAGGTCGGAAAGGGAACTAAAACTTATTTGGAGTGGCTATGAGTATATTTTATGTTCTTCCACACAAAAGTTCTATTTTCAACTAAAAAACTGTTCCGCCTCAAAGATGGCACCGTAGTCTTGTGGATATACGTCATTCATGCATGTGCGCATCATTAAAGTACGTCAGGCATTTCCTGTAAAACACAAGATTGTAAGGCTACCAAATAAGAATTCGAACGATCTGTGCCAGCGTAGCTAGTGATACTGTATTAGGGACCTTAAGCTTGTACGACGGCAACGCGACGACGACAGCCAAAACAAACTTCTTCAAATAAATTATTGCGAAGAAGTGTTGTTATGTATTATCCACTGCATCTATATATGAATTGAGTTCAGTTTGAAGAGATTAAAACAAAGGCTTTATGGTTAAAAACGCTTTTGCTGAGCAAATTTGTAGTTTCACTTGTCGCGTCTTGACATGTTTGCGTTGTACACGAGACGTGAAAATCTCTGGTCTGCCGTTGTAAAAAGCCCTAACACAACGTCTCTAACTCCCGTGGGGCTTTTAATTATTCATTTCTTTTGTATACGAGATCTGGAATATCATTGTGTGAATAGCCGTCGTCGTCGCGTTGCCGTCCTGTTTGCTTAAGGTCCCTATTAACACCAGAAAGCTGCGGATTGAGAGGGATTTAGTTACTGTACCTGAAAAATACAGGTAAGACTTGGATGTTTCGGGCAAAGACCCTTCGTTCGGCCTTACTTGTATTTTTCAGGTAGTTCAATCTTCTCAATCCAGCAGCACCGGTCCGGTCTCTCCCAAGTTTGAGAGTGTATACAGTATAACTTACAGTACACCGCGAAATGCGACTTTTTATCACTGTAGTTGTGTGTGTATAATGATAAATTTACAGTTACAACTTTGAAAAGTCGCTTGTCGCATTGTCTAGATTGTCTAAATTCTCTGATGGGGGGTATGGGCCCGCGTGCATGCATGAGAAAGGGTAATGAGGCCTAACCGATTCAGTATGATCATAGAAATACTATAAAAACCATATTTAGTTAGCTACTGGGCAATTTGATAGAAAAACAGCATTGGTGACCCTAGCTCAGCAGAGAAAAAAAATCTGTTAAGTAGTAGACAAGAAGTAATAGTTTTCAAAGCAATGTATATACAGATTTTAAGGAAACAGGCTTACCTCATCACGTAAGACAATCGGTTGCCCAATCTCTAAAGCACGTCTTGCCTACATATAAAGACAAAATATAATAATTTTCTACATTTAAAATAATAAATGTATTTAGTTCATAACTGCATGTGTTGGTTTTGTTTGATATCGGCTATCCTTGCACTATTCCCCTCCAAACAAAAAAACAACAAAATGGCTTCCCGTTTCATTCCGGTAGATACAGACGAGCAAATATTTTGGTAATAAACCAAGATGCCGTTTCGCAAAACACGAAGAGAGCCGCAAAGTTTAACAGAGTGTAGAGGTATTCTTTAAAGCTATTTCTAATGAATAAAATTACTACAAGCGTGTAGATAAACGTGGTACGTCCCTATACGAGAAAGATATACTACCAGCCATGCCTGAGGCCCGACGGAATCCACCATCCACTGAATGAGTAAATGCGTCAGAGCGTCTATCATCTGGTGTCCGAGGACTAGCTGGATCAACTGCCAAATATCTCGCACGGCCATACTCAGAGAACTAATACAGCAATATATGCTGTTTCACTTGTGGGGCATTAAATGAAAACGAGCGCATGATCAACCACATTGTAGCGTATAAAGTGCCAATGCTCAACCAGATTCTGTTTTGTAACAAAACTTCCACAATCATAAAGTAAATTCGTTTGCGCGCCCCGGTAAATATGAATGCATGACTTAGTTCTCCAGGTCGAGGTTGTTTAACAAAATCGACACAGCACAACAAAAACAACACACAAAGCCCAGCAGAACCTTGACAAACTTACCATCATAAGCTGTAAATTAATGACAACTTCATTGCGTTCTCTTATTGCTCGGTCTTCCTGAACCTGGAACAAAATGAAAGCACATGGTCTTAACTCGAAAGCTATGCTAATATACCTTTCAACTCTCCATCATACTCCACATCCTTACGGGGACTTTACTTTTCACTCTCGTGAAATCAATAATCCCAGAAATGTAGACTTCCAAATTACTTATCAAACAAACTATATACCTACTTATCAATTTATTTCATCTTAAAAATTGTACATGTTGCTACTCAGAGTTTCATGCAATTTTGCAATCTTCAGGCAACTGTTATTACAAGTTCAGTTCATATATATATATATATATATATATATATATATATATATATATATATATATATATATATATATATATATATATATATATATATATATATATATCTCTCTCTATATATATATATATATATATATATATATATATATATATATATATATATATATATATATATATATATATATATATATATATATATATATATATATTCAATATTGAATTTGTGCGAAGTGAACTGGAGTGCTCAACACCAATAAATCAGTAGAGCAAATACAAAGACAAAAACAACAAATTTCAATCTTAAAATTTTATTTCATCGCTACACAGTGTTACAAGCGACAATGGGAAAGAGGTCAAGAATTATATAGGAATGACGGCGGGTCCTTTCAAGCTAAGATATAGCAATCATTTGAAATCATTGAACAATGAGTGCTATTCGACAGAGACGGAACTTTCGAAATATGCTTGGGATCTTAAATCGCAGAATAAATCATTCCGAATAAAATGGTCGGTCATGAAGCAAGTTCCAGCCGTTTGCCCAGGAATGAAAGTTTGTTCTCTGTGCACCGAAGAAAAAAGAATGATTATGTTATCGGACAAAATAATACATTGAATATTAGATCTGAATTGTTTAGCAAATGTAGGTATAGGAACAGTTATAAAGCTTCTAATTTCAAACGCGCGCACGCAAGTAAACACAATCATTTAAATGCTTGCGTAAACCGTTGTAATTTATTGCGAGATAATTAACATCAACACAGAGTAGAGACATACAGAGACGTAACTAGTGTACCCACTTTTTTTGTGCGCTTGCTCGGCAAGTTACTAGATGCATGCATGCATCTGATTGGATGACGACCTGATGACGACTCACTTTAAACTTGCTGAGCACGCGCAGTTGATCATTTTTCGCCCAGTCGCCTGAAAAAAAGTGGGTACATGATAACGTAATCTTCCGCAGTGTTTACAACGGTCAGTTACGTCTCTGTATGTCTTACCTACTCTGTGACATCAATCGCCTGATGACCGTACGCTGTACGTGAAACACTGTGTAGCGATGAAATAAAATTTTAAGATTCAAATTTGTTGTTTTTGTCTTTCGTTTAATTGTTAGCTACTGCAGTTTAGTATATACGAAACGTGTTTTTGAAGGAACGAGGCAGCACTATATATGCACAGTTAGCCGTAACACTGCATGAGAATATTACTGATATAATGATACTTACGGAATCAGTCATTATTTGAATCCTATTTTCTTTGTCTCGCAGTTCACGGCGTAGTTCTTCGACTTGTTTGAAGAATTCATCGCACTTGCGCTCCGAGACAGCACATTTTGTTTTATTCTCTTCTAACTTTAATTCTGTTTGCTCATTTCTTTCATTGGCATGTTCCAACTGTTTTCCCAGATCTTCCACCTTCTTCGTCAAGTCACGGTTTTTCTGTTCTGTCTCGGCTTGGACCATATCTTTCTCTTCAATCGACTGAATTAATACCCGCACATTTTTCTGTGCACGGTCATTCACCAATAACTCTAGATTAACCTGCATGTGTTCGATAAAGAAAAACAACTAAGTTAAAAAGAACCTCGAAACGAAAAATGTAGGGCAGCAGTTAAAAGAAGAGGGTCTAACTAGTCATTCGAGTGTCCACCCTACTAATGCCGCATTATATACATCACTCCAATCTTTCCAGATTGTTTATAATGGAATGAATAAATAATTAATATATATACACGTTATTATACCAATACAATATTATTGTATATATTGTTAGTCCATTTATCACATCAGGGTTCGTACGGGTCAGGAAGAGTTAAATTCAAAGATTTTCAAGGACTTTCAAGGCCATATATCAGGAAATTTAAGGACAAAGGCTGTAAAAAAAAGCGTTAGAAATCAGTAAAAAGTGACGTTAAAATGTTTTACTTTAATGAATTTCAAACAGCTTTGGCATTTGTAAGGCATGAACAAAATCAATTTACAAAATTTCCAATTCTTAATGCCAAATAATTTCAGAAAATATCCACTAAAGCAAGAACAATTTAAGGACTTTCAAGCACTTCTTTATAAACTCAAGGACTTGAACTTTTGTTTCCAAAGTCAAGGACTTTCAAGGGTTTTCAAGTTTTGTACAAACCCTGTCACACCAATGGCCAATAGCTTGCTTTCTTACTCTGCTGGAAAAGGAGATTTGGTAATTATACAAACTCTCTCGAGTTTCTATACATCCCCTTCCATATTTCCTCAATATATTAACAAAAACAAGAAATAAATTCCAGCTCATCCTGCTAATGAAACTAAATAAATATAATCTGATAATAGCTTTGTGTAGTTTTCCATCATTTGTATAAATATTTATTAATTATTTATAAAAATAGTGAAATATATTTGATTTGAATATTACAAGTAGCAGACGACTGATTATTGAGGTATAGATGGATAATCCAAGCGACGATACAGTATATGCCACATATATACAGTATATGTATGAGGGGACCTTCAGTGTTGCATTTTTCGCAACCGTTCCTGGTTAGGTATAAGAAGTGTGTATATCCAATATATGCACTTGCATTATCCATCTACCCAAATACACAGTTTCAACTAAAGTGCAGTGCAGAAGTGCTTTCAAGTTCACACTGTAGTGATTGACTGATCATGTCAGCATTCTCACAGCAAGGTGGTTTCTCAGGGAAGTCCTACGATAACAGCTAAAATCACCACACCACACAATATATACCGCACAAGCATATAGAGAATATTAAATATCAAGATTATATAAAAATGAGATAAAGTTTAAAAAAGTTTTTAAAAGTCGTCAATTCACTAGATTGCATGTCCTTAAGAAGTCCAGAAATTGCTAAAATACAAATATAAAACGAACTATGGTCTAATAGAATTTTTAAAAGAAGACAGATTGCTGGATTGTCTTTGTTCTAAGTTAAGATTGTTTCAATCGTTGAGCGCATAGTAGACAAACCGTTGTTTTCCCCAGTTGGTATGCGTTCGTGGAAGATGTAATTTAACTGCGCAAGGGCCTGGGTACCAGAAAAATATTTGGGCAAATCAAGTGTACAGTAGTTCTTGCTGCATTGTTTTGTAGTAGCTGTCCCCCCACACAATGTCTGCATAATCAAATAACGGTCAAATAAGACTGTTATATACAGAGTCAAATGACCAGGAAGAGGTAACAAATGTTTAACACGACGCAAAACTCCAAGTCTCCGGCTGACTTTTTGCTAAGAGCATCTATGTGGTCCGACCAAGGCATATTTTAACTGAGTTTAATGCCAAGGTATTTAAAGGATTCTCTGCTTGGATTACCAAAGATTTCACATTTGCATTTCTCTACGTTCAAAGTTAAAAGATTGTCATTGAAGTATTTGCAAAGAATATCGAGATCAGTGTTTAAATTGTCTTCAAGCTCCCTCAAAGTAGAGGAAGAGAAATAAAGGACCGTGGTCCGTGTCGTCTGCATACAAGGCCCAGGGTTCGTACAGGTCAGGAAGAGTTAAATTCAAGGACTTTTCAAGGAAATTCAAGGCCATGTATCAACAAATTCAAGGACTAAATACTGAAGAAGGTGTTAGAAATCAGCAAAATCTGACGTTGAATTGTTCAAAACGTAACTTTATAATGAGGTCAGATATGAACATGCAAAATCAGTTCAACAAAATGTCCGTCTTGAATGTCAAACAATTTCAGAAAATATCCAAAAACTAAAGCAAGAAGAATTCAAGGACATTCAAGTACTTCTTTACAAACTCAAGGACATTCAAGGCCTTGAATTTTTGTTTTCAAATTCAAGGACATTCAAGGACTTTCAAGTTTTGTACGAACCCTGATGATCACTCGACAGATCTTGATATAAAAAGGCAAGTCATTTACGTAAATTAGAAATAGGAATGGTCCAAGAACACTCCTTTGTGGTACTCCAACTGAGACAGACTTTGCAGAGGAGATAGCATTATTCACTCTTGCGACCTGCGTTCTCTGAGATACAGTAGGTATGATCTGAACCATGTTACAGCAGCACCAATAAACCCAGCCTTAGATAACTTTTAAAAATGTATAGGATGGTTCACGGTATCAAAAAGCCTTTGACAGGTCCAGAAAAACTGCCCCGGCCAGTAACAACAACTGTGTTCATATTCTCAAGAATTTGAGTCCTGGAAGTATGCAAACGTCACCCCTATACCTAAACTCAAACCGGTTACAAGCTGAGCAATTTGTTGTGTCGAGATACGCAAAATTAAAAGTAATAGATCCTAACAAATTTGATGCTGTTCCTAAATCCTCAACCACTCAAGCTCTGGTCTCCATGATTCATGAATGGGCAAAAGCTACGGATGCTACTTCTGCACTGATGAAAATTATACTAAAGCTTTTGACTTAATTGACCACTGTATTCTTCTCCAAAAACTTCGCAGTCTAGACATACCATATGGAATGGTTTGTTGGGTTAGAGATTTTCTAACAGACAGATATGGAACAAGCATATCGACGAACAAAATAAAAAGATTTCAAACAATATTGCTTTATTAAGGAGAGCTAAATCGTTTGTGCCTGAACATATCCTTAATAAAATGTATAATGCATTTGTAATTTCGAATTTCTATTACTGTTCCACTGTTTGGAACGATGGCTACAAAAGTAAACTTACAAAGCTATCTAAACTTCAAAAGAAAGCGGCACGTGTGATAACCGGCGCTTCATACGATGTACGGTCCAATGAAATATTTCGAAAACTTGATTGGATGCCAATCCATAAAAGCTTATCTATTCGTGAAAATATTGTTACTTTTAAAGCACTCACTGCTAATTCTCCGAATTATCTCACAGAAATGTTTAATTTCTGTTCAAACGAAACGTACAACTTGAGAAGTAAATTTTGCCAACTTTCCCTTGATAAACCTAACACAAATTTTCTCAAAAAAAGTTTCTCATACAGAGCGGCAAAATCTTGGAACAATCTCCCGGATAACATTAGACAAAACGTCGACAATATCACACTAAATGTTGCTAAATCTATGCTCATCGATCACTACAGAACCTTGGGTTAATTAGTAATATCAGTAGTTTTTTACTATAATTAGAATAATTAGTTGTTTAATGTATTAGTATATATTATAGGTGAAGCTGACCAGTATGTAGGTTTCACTATTTTGTATTGTAGAATTAGGTTAATATATGTTGTATAGTGTGCACGGCCCATTGAAAATCAGCGTAGCATGCTGAATGGCTACCGTGCTTAAAGAATTTTAAAGATTAAAGATATCAAAGAATGTTACTCTGAATGGGGTCACGTTCCATCATGCAGGTGTGCCCCAAGGCACTAAATTGGAGTCTAGGCTCTTTTTGTGGATAATTAACGATTTAGAAGTGAGAGATTCACCGACATGGAAGTTCGTTGATGACATTACTATTGACGAAATAGTCTCACAGGGTAGTGCCAGTCAAATAGAACAAGATGTCAAAGAAATTGAAAGTTGGTCATCTGACATCTAAGAATAAGTTACAACTTAATCCTGATAAATGTAAAGAACTCGTTATAGACTTTAAACAACGAAAAGACCAATTCGACCCTATATTAATCAACAGTGAGCCTAATGACGTAGTACATCAATGCCAACATTTTAGGCCTTACAGTGTCGGACAATCTTCAATGGAACAATCATGTCAATGACTGGAAGTGATTAAAATGGCTAACAAACGATCCTTTTTCTCGTTCAATTGAAACGAACTAATGCTCCGGCAAAAGATCTTATTAATTTCTACCGTAAATGAATTGTTGTACCGATTGAGCGCTTACAAAAATGCTATTTCACCAGATCCGTGGTCTCACCTGTGTTGGCGGTCCAAGAGCAGTTGCACCCAATTCTCCGTCTCCTGGAAATCCACTAAATTCTTCACATTGACTTCCAGCATCTTTTACATCATTAGATCTTTGACGTATTTCATAAAGCTAAGAGAAAAAATAATTTGTCTGCATGATTTATGCACAGTATAAAATTATAGAACCCGACTGTTGGCGCAAATGTTACGTCATTCACTGGCATTGGAATCGCCCCAGATATGGAAAGCCTCCACCCTTTAGCCGTCGGAATATAGCGGCCAAGGCTTCCAAAATAGATCAATGATACGCATGCTGCATGCAGGGCAATCTGTAACAAGATAAACAAGTAAAATAGAAACATGAGTATAGAACACCAAAAATGATTATTAATAATAACACTTTATTTATTGAGGATAAACAGATAAAGTTACAACTTTTTTCCAATCTGGTCCTCCTAAATTCTATAGACACAACAACAATAACATTAAACGTGACTATATTCAGTACTTCCTATAGGAGTATGAACAAATGAAATCATGGGTACAAATGGGTGCAAATTTTATTCTTCAACATATCAGATAGATACAGATACAAAAGGTATATCACCTTTTTCTCCCTTGCCCTCATGACTCGAAAACTGCACTCCTTCAGCTTGCTGCAAATTTTTTTGGACAGGACGCCACCATGCAAAGTCGGCCAAAATCTGGCTATCGCAAATTCGTCATTATCCATTTCACGTCAGCAATACTCAAATTCACGACGACAAAACAGTTCATGTTTGGTTCAATTTTATCAAATATTTCTACGAAAATTGTTTAAAGTGCATCATCTTGAAGACCTGAAGGCACTTTTTAGTATCTTATACAAACGGTATACTGTATCTCTTGGCCTCACGAGCGTCTTCCAGGGGCAGATTCAGGCATTCAGCCTCAAATCTGACCGTGGCTGCTCGACCTCGCACAAAACTGTGAAATTTGAACCTCAGAAATACTATTTCTTCCAGATCGTCCTAAAATTTATCCTAAACGAACCCGTATTTCGGCAAGAAGTGACACATTGACTTGTTCTTTAAAAACCACATTTCGAGCACTTATAAAAGGAAAAACCTCATTCTATATAATTGACAAGTTGCTGGCAGTCAGCATGATCCAAAATTTTGCCATCTTCGGGATATCAATCTTGATACCGTAAGTCTGGCCACTAGTATAAATATATTTACGTGCATATTGTAGATATGTCTAGATATATTAGTAAAAAAATCAACAAGAGCAAGTCTTAAGAGTTTCATTTGACATCAAATTTGCCAACTAAACTGCGACATAATAGCAGAAACGAATACACAAATTTAATATGACGTACAATCACACAATGTATCAGAGACATGAAGAATTAATCCTTAGCGAGTCACGATTGAGTACACTCAGTTTCGTTTGTAATATATTCTCCCTCAAGAATATATTGTACCTATTTGGGAAATCAGAGCTTCCAAAGCTCGCACGATCGCGCTGTCCACAATATTGTCTCAACAACAAAAACTTGACTATAAGTTGCTGCATCACATTTATCAAACTTCGCGCCATATCGAACAAGCAAGAGGTTCAAGTGTGCTAAGCTTGTGTAATATGAGAAGCTTACATTTTTTGAGGTATTCACAGCATGTTGGTTATTGGGTGATTTTGTTGAAAGAACGCTAAAATGTAACGATGGGAGTATATATTTGCATAAATTTCAAATGTTTGAGACGTTTAGATCTATAAATAACAATCGCTCATGTACAAGACAGTTAATGGTTTAGCCCCCCAACGACTATGCGAAGCTTTCCAAAATCTGAATACCATTCATGACCATAATCTGAGAGGTTCTTCAAAAAGGTTTTATATTCCACGACCAAAAACGGAATCCTTAAAAAAAAGCTTCCAATATAGTGGGGCTAAACTATGGAATCAGATACCTGAAGAGATACGCAATTCGGTATCGTATAATTCGTTCT
>CACRXK020013417.1:0-14062 GCA_902702795.2 Paramuricea clavata
CACTCTCAACAAAGACAAGTGTCTCTTTAGTGTTCCTGAGCTAGTTTTCTTTGGCTTTAAAATCTCCGCTGCCGGCCTGTCTCCAGATGACAAGAAAGTAGAGGCCATCCAAAATGCCCCCGCTCCAACCAATGCCGGGGAGGTGCGAAGTTTTCTTGGTTTGGTCAATTATTGTGCTCGCTTCATTCCAAACTTGGCCACCATTTCCGAGCCACTTAGGCAGTTAACTCGAATGGGGGCCAAATGGGCTTGGGGAAAACCACAGCAGCTTGCATTCAATGAGCTAAAATACAGTTTGACCAGCGACTGCGTAATGGCCCATTATAACCCTGAAGCAGAAACTGAGCTTAGGGTGGATGCCAGTCCAGTTGGGTTAGGCGCCATCCTAATGCAGTCCGATGGCCACGAGACACGCCCTGTTGCATATGCATCGAGAACTCTCACCGATGTCGAGAGGCGCTACTCACAGACAGAAAGAGAGGCGCTCGCAGTTGTGTGGGGGTGTGAAACGTTCCACCTGTATCTTTATGGCACTACGTTTAAACTTTTCACTGACCACAAGCCACTCGAGTTTATCTATAGCCCGAAGGGAAAACCACCTCCACGTATAGAGCGGTGGGTCCTTCGTCTTCAGCCATATCGTTTTAAAGTGGTCCACATGCCAGGGAAGACAAACCCTGCAGATGTGCTGTCCCGATTGCCAATTAGAGGCCAGCCCACCCGTGAACGGAATGTAGCTGAAGAATACATCAATTTTATTACAGAGAAAGCGGTTCCTAAAGCCATGACACTGGAACAAATATCCAAAGCGACTCAAGATGATGTTATCTTGCAACGGGTTCAGCAATGCTTATTGCACAACCATTGGCCAGACAACCCTGACCTTCAGCGGTTTGCCAAAGTGCGAGATGAGCTGTCAGCAAGCCAAGGCTTGCTGCTTCGAGGAACTCGTATTGTCATGCCTAAATGCCTGCGCCACCAAACCCTTTCCTTGGCTCACGAAGGCCACCAAGGCATTGTGCACATTAAACAACTCCTCCGTCAGAAGGTGTGGTGGCCAGGAATCGATGCTGAAGCAGAGACCCTCGTCAAGACATGCCTACCCTGTCAGTCCACCATGCCGCCAACTGTACCCGAACCGCTTCGTCCTTCGACCATGCCTTCCAAACCATGGCAGTCCATTCATATTGACCTCTGTGGCCCCTTCCCTTCGGGAGAAAGCCTGCTAGTGTGTGTTGATGCCTGCTCACGGTGGCCAGAAGTGGAGATTATTCGAGCCACATCATCAGAAGTTATCATTCGCCGTCTACAGAAGATTCTTGCAACACATGGGCTCCCTGAGCAAGTCACCTCTGATAACGGTTCCAATTTAGTCTCTAGAGAGATCGAGGACTTCTTCTCTTCCCATGGTATATACCACCGCAAAGTCACCCCATATTGGCCCCAGGCTAATGCCACCGTTGAAAGATTCAATCGTACAGTGGAGAAGGCTATCCGCACTGCACATGTCGAAGGGAGAGATTGGAGAAAGGCGTTGGATACCTTTCTTTTGAATTATAGAGCTACCCCTCATGCAATAACTGGAGTTTCTCCTGCCAAAATCATGTTTGGACGCGAGATTCGGACAAAGGTGCCTGAGATAAGTAAACCAGAGAAATCAGAAACCCTGGGTAGTGCCCTTGCTCGTGACAAGAGAAACAAAGAGAAAATGCAGCAGTACAGTGATAACAAGAATCGATCCACTCCTTCAACGGTCTCAGAAGGGGATATGGTGCTACTCAAACAGCCTAAGAGCAATAAGTTGTCAACATCCTTTGATCCGAATGGTTATCGCGTGGTTAAACGGCATGGAAGTAGTGTTCTTCTGCAGCGAGGAAACGAGCCAGCTATCATGCGTAATGTCTCATTGACTAGGAAAATTGAAAATGCCGGTGTCGAACAGTTTACGGAAAGCTCCGACGAAGAGGACGAGATTGAAGGGCAACCAATAACAGCCGAGCCTGCAGTCACTGTAAACACACGACCTGCAAGGATGCGTAGACCTCCAGCTAGAATGCAGGACTTTATAACATAAACAATTGGACTTCATATTATATACAAGCGAACTGGGTTTGACATTAGTTATGACATTTAAAATTGTGTTTTGTTCCTTTAATTAATACAAAGGGAGAGATATAGTGTCCAGCGGTGGACACGTGACTTTGAGATGGCGGGAAAAACTTGCATGTGGACTTGGTGAATAGATTATGCATGGCAGACTTTGTAGTTACAAGTATACGTTTAGAGAAATAAAAGAATATAATACTTGTCCACATGACTTACATCACCGGATCACCCTAAATGAGAAGGGACAGTCAATTATATTTATAAAATAGTGACAGCTAGTATCATTAGAACACACTTTGAAGAAATAGTGAGTCACATACACCAGGCTCCAATTACAGGGAAATTTAACCCATTGAGCACCAGTGCTCTCTTGTTGGCAAGTAAAATTGTTGGTGTTAGACAAAGTAACACTAACATATAAAGTAGGGTGCAATGCAATTGAACCCATTGGGTGGCAGCACTCTCCACTTGATGAGTAAAATCGTCTGGCATTAGACAGAGTAAAATATTGTAGTAGGGCGCATTGCCACTTAAAGGATTAAAAATGGGTTCATTACGGGTCAAATAAATGAGTTCTGGCATTTATAAGCCCTGGCTTGCAACCAACTTTAAAGTATACAGCAGTTAATTGCACCCAAGCTTCTTATTTTACTCTCAGACAGTCTAATGCCTGGTAATTTTACTTGTCAAGGGGACAGTCTTGTCAATTAATTGTATTTCTTAACTCCCCAAAGTTTCATTTTATATTTAATTACAATATATCACAAATGATCTTGCAGATCTAAGTGAGAAGGTTCACAACAATCACAAATAATACGTCTAACTGAAATGTTGAGCTCTACTCCAATACTGGGGACACCACCACTGAAACCTGAAACTGCTCTCAAAGCCTGTTTAGCTTAAACGTTGGTTAAGCTCAAAATAGAAAGCAAGTCTATGGATTCATTCAACAACCAAACTAAAAGTTTTGAACCTTAATTTAATAGAACGATAATGTTTACAAAGTAGTTCTACATATTCAGTGCAGAATATTTAAGTTGACCGATTCACGATTGATACAAAATATATAACAGGCTTGATACAAAATATATAAGCCCATGTCAAATATATAAGACCCTGTCAAATAATATAAGCCCATGGGCATGTACACACAGGGGCTTACATCAGAGGGGGGAGGGGCTTATATTCGGAATAGCCTGAGCGTTAGCAAATATGGTGGGATTATACACAGGGGGGCTTATATTGGGGGGGGGGGCTTATATGTTTATGGTAATTGCTTGATTGCAATGGGTATACTATTGAATGGTTTGAACCTGGTGTCTTTGGCCTAGCTAGCAAAGCATTTGTTCACTTGTCTGCATGTCGTGTAAGTGAGATTTAATATAACTACACAGCAATTATAAACAACTGCTGGCAAGAATATCACTCAAAGTTTGTCAAGGAAAATTTAATATACTAAAATACTAAATAAATACAAGTGTGCAGACAGTATACAGCAAGGACTTTGAAATCATAACCAGCTATAAAACCCTACGCAAATACAGAGGGCCGAGGCTAGTGCCAAATCAAAAGAACAATGAAATTTACAGAATTGCCAACCATTTACAGGTTGTTATGTCTGCTATTAATTTGCTGTTCATATACTTTTATGTTCGTAGTATAAACTTTGTAGTTTGTACTGTCTGTACTTCTGCTTGACTGCTTCAAATTTTCTAGAATATATAAAATTCTTACCGGTGAATAAAAATATTCTTCTTGTACATCTCATACATCTACGAGCGGCGCAAAAAGGCAGGATCCTCGACGTTGTAAATCAACCAAGTTATAGGAGAAAAATATCAAGATTTTCAGTGCGATTTTTACCTCAAAAACAAGCGAAATCATAAAATATCTGTGCTGAAACCAGGGGGGTGAAGTACATCGTCGAAAGCTTAGGATCGCGGTTGGGACAGTGGTAGTTGCCATGAATCTAGGGACCAGTAGTCATGGCAATGGCGTCAGATCCGCCATGTTTTTGGCTTCACTTGTTGATGCCGAGCAGGTCCTCCAGTAATATAGTATAGCTCAGTGGTCTGAACCTTTGCCTTAAGTTTAATGGTTAAAATTAACTGAGAACTGTTTCCGATCAATTTAAGATATATTCCGACATTTGCCCTAGGTATGCTAGTTTACAAAAATCATAATTTGATTAAGTTTGAGGTGGTAGGTCGAAGGTCGTTTTTCAACATTTTTGAAATCAACCAGAATTAAAGAATTCAACAACATGTATTTACTGAATAGCCCAGTATTGCTATCTGTTCATTGAATATAAAGTGAAATCTTGTACTGTAAGCTGTGTAAACATAGCTCTCAGTCCATTTTATATTTCTATGGTGATTATAGATTGTTTGAACATGTTCTGTCTCTCAAATACATTGGTTTTCATGTAGGCTAAATTTGGCCAATATGGAGTTCATGGGTCTAAACATTTACCTTACGTTTAATGGTTAAAAATTAACTGAGAACTGTTTCCGATCAATCTAAGATATATTTCGGGATTTACCCTAGGTATGCTAGTTTACAAAAATCATAGTTTGATTAAGTTTGAGGTGGTAGGTCGACAGTCGTTTTTCAACATTTTTTAAATCAACCAGAATTACAGTATTCACAACAATATCTAATGTAAATATGATGTATAATAGAGATTTTAAGTCAGTGATGCTTCTTTATTCTGTTATTCTGTTAAACCTGGTTAATTAAATGTCACACAAATTTGTTGTGATGATTTTTAACCCAAAATGGTTACGTACATTTGGGGTGGGGCCTGGCCAGGTACCAATTACGGCAATTAGATCATGTATATACATTGTAAATTTTCAAAAAATATCAGATTTTCTAAGAAGATCTTTTCTTGCAGGCTATTAAAGAAAACAAGAAATGAAACAAGATGAAATGAATATTTATTAAATCACAGATAAATTATGATAAAAATTTATCTATTGTTACAAAAAGTTCATAGGATGTACAAAATACTCCACAATGTACAGACATCTGTCATCGTAATCATATCTTCAAGGTTGTAAAAGTAATATCGCAGAGATCTGTAAAAAATATACTTTCATTGTTAACTCAGAGGGAAAGAAGTATTCTTTTGTGTAGTAGTGGGATAGATTTACTTGGGGATATTGGGGGAGGGGGTTCAGTATCTGGGGTCCATAGTGATGATGCATCCTGGCCCTGCTTTATGACCAGCCCTGGTTTAGCAACCCTCGTACCACATCGGGTTACATGCATGTGGGAAAGTAGGTTGTTTCAACTAATAATTCCAGTTGCAATTGTTACCTACATCCCATATGAAATTTTGGTTTCCAATTTATACTTTAGTATACTGTATACAATCATATACCAGATGTACATCATGATTCTTTATATCAGAAAGGAAACGTGTAGTGATTTATAGCATGGTATACCTGAAGCACTGCAACAGCAGAACAGCTGCATGTGTACGAAACATTGTGAAGTTTAAAATTAATGTTTTTACAGTAATATTATGGAAATGTGCAACAGTACCAGAGGCAAAAAACTGATTCGAACTTCGAAGTATTAAAATGGATTATTTACAAATACTCAAATTTTTCCTTTAAAATTTTGCATGTACCTATATTGTAAACGAGTTGTGAACAGGCCGGCCATCATTTAAAAGACGAAAGCAGACACTTTCAATCAGTAAATATAGATGACCTCTTTGAATGAAATGGTCACTCCTGAGTCCGATACATGTGCATATTTACATAATAATAATTTAAATAACAGCTACTAAATACGATATTACACTTACCATGTTATCTTTCTTTATATTTGGCAATGTTTTGCCTCGTGACACAGCCAAAAATCCAGTAAAATTCTGTTATTTGTCTTCGCATATTTTGGGAAATTTTTAAAACCAAGATGGCGGGGCAGGATTTTAGGGAAGGCCTGGTCGCTAAGTTTTGAGCGCTTTGCGCAAAAAATACGCGATTTTGTAAAAAATGTGCTCTTAATAAGTTTAAAAATATTAAAACAATGAAGAGCTTTGGAGCTAAGCTGGCAGCCATGTTGGCGCATGCCATGTATCGTAATTTAATAGTTCACCACAAAACGTTGGTCGTACGTAATTGTTTCTATGTGTTGGCAAAAATTCAAAAGTTTGTCTGTTCATAACACCACATCAACTCCGCACTTCATTTTATACAAGAGAGGGAGATAAAATATCAAACCACGAACTGTCGAAACCGTCATATTCATGTTCGGAATTCCGATGAAACAAATAGTATAAACATCAACTAAAAAGCATATAACTCTACCGCCAATGGCAATGATGATTCATTTTGTGCACGAATTCGTTATCAACAAATCCCCATCATTCTTGTCGACGTTACAGGACAACTCAGAGAGAATTTAAATATTATGTAAGCAATATAAACACCACATTACGGAAATGCAAAAATCAAAGTTCAGAGATATTTGATGATCGTTTAAAGGAAAATTTCTCTAATTTCTTGTGCATTTATTCTGAAGGAATCGTAGCCAACTCAATAAATATCTACATTCTTTCAGTACAACTAAAGCAAGGACTACAGAAATAATGAGAATATGTTTGAAGGTATCTTATTGCATGTTGACCGCATATAATTTACGATGGGTATTTTTATTAAACACTTGTCTTAATCACCAACGCTAAAAATATATTAAATCATATTCAATTAATGAACACAGGATAGAACTTTAATTCCTAAATATAAGCAGTTCACTTCAGCTTATAGTGTTGTGAAATTAACGCAATAATCTATTGAATACAACATGTTCGTATGGAAATGCTCAACAACAGGAAGGACATGCAATATCGCTTACCTTAGTTCCTTCGAACACACAGCTTTGTTTCCTTATAAACTGTACAAATTTCACCTGAATATTGTCCGGCTTCAATATTGAAGTTAACGTATCAAAATAAACACTTCTATCGCCACGACAAGTTATAGGTTTTATCTCGTGCGTGACTGACTCACTGACTGCACGACAGTTTGTAAAATGAAACCTACATGTAGGCTACGTCATTTCTTGGATTGATCTTAAGGTGGCTCCCTACAGTTTTGATTGTACAGCACATAATAGATAGATAGATAGAGACTTTATTTAAAGAGGGTGACACTTAATAGTACGAAGTACTAATGAACTTGTGGCCCTCATAAAATTTACAAAAAATTAGGGAGTATATCTATTGTCTATTTACAACATTTATATATATATATATATATATCTATGATTATAAATCGATATTCAGACTTTCAAGTTTACTTAATTAAAAAGGTTATATTACATGAAGTATATATGACATTACATTTATATAATTGTATTCAAAAAACCATTATTTTATCATCTTGCAAAGTATGATCGCAAAACTCGGCAAAATAACTGCTACAATATCGCGAATTACGAAAAATAAAAAATGTCGTTAAAAATCCCCATTGCCATGGTAATAAAGCGATTTTAAAAAGGGCCAATTTGCAGATCCTTTGATAATTTTTTGAAAATTTCTTCGGTAAAACTTTTTCTGCACATAGTAATCTTATCTATAATTCCTTCAAATGATAGCATATAAAAAAAATCGTACGAGTATATTAATTTTTTAATCGTGAAAAAGCCCTGGTTTTGGTACGATTTTCTTAAAACTTGCACATTTTACGCACTTCAACATTACAGGAAAGTGTGAGAAGTTTAAAAAAATAATACTGAAGGAAACACGAGAAAAATACATTTATTTTTATCTATGTGACATCATAAAAATCAGGATTTCAATTTCCTCGCGCGACCAGCGGACAATCCCACGAAGGCCCGCGCGTGTATATCACGACGCAATTTAAAAAACCCACCACGCGTGCAACGTCGACCACGCGTATTGCGTGGATCACTACTAATCTCGCGCGTGGAAAAAATTTCCGCGACACAGACCTAAAATTGTAGGAACCATCTTAAGTTAACAACAACAAGTCTTTGTCAACTATAAGGACGCATCTACATGTAACCAGACTCGATCTTTCCAAAACAACGAATTGTCAAGTTAACAACGGACAACATTCGAGAAACGGGAAATGGAACTGAACCCGAAATTTCTAAAACACGGAATACTAAAGCCATAATCTCTAAAATCTGTATTACAAAAAGCCAAAATCTCGAAAACACGGAATACTAAAATCACACTAAAAATCAGAATTTCTAAATCCGTAAATACTTAAAAACGTGGAATCCTTAAAAACATGGAATCCTTAAAACCCAGAATACTAGCACTAAAATTTGAGTGTGGTTGTCGCTTGTGGAAAAATACCAACACAATTAATCTTTGTTTAAATTAAAGAGGGAGTTTTTAATATTGCGGTTAGTCAATATACACTAGAAGGTTAAAGTACTGTCGTCCCCAGGCCCCTCACTAAATTAAGTTTTTAGTTTACAGAATTAAACATGTTAAATACAATACTAGATAAAAATATAACCGGATTATACCAGTATTATTCATATTTCCTGCGTATACCCCCGCCCTCCACAAACACACACACACACACACACACACACACACACACACACACATACACACACACATACACATACACACACACAAACACACACACACACACACACACGCCCGGTTGCTACAGTTACCATTCCAAACTGATATCCCGGACAAGTGAATAGAATTTGAGATAAGGTGAATATATAGACCAACTGTCGTTTTATCTGTTAAAGTTGTAAATAACTAAGGTTTTTGTCACATATAATTACTGGTTTTGTGAAACTTATTAAATTAACTTATATTTACAGCAAGAGCGACATTATTAATGCATGTGCGACTTTCAATATCATCTGCCCGCCTGTGAGCTAGCTAAACGTCTCAATGTTCAGAACATTACAAAGCCGGTGCATATAATTTAAATTTAGTTGCTAATTAATTACATCGTCTCTCAGTTTATATTTCCGACAGTTACAATAGATATGCATACGCATGCAGCTGATATAATTAAACAGAGCATATTTATATCCCGGCATTGAGTGAAAAATAAATCCGCTATACGAATTGTTGGGCATGGACTCCGGCACTTATTTTTATGTGAGTAACATGCACGACGTCGCGAAGAGAAATATTTCGCTGCTTAATTGTCTTAAATAAAAAATAAACAGACCAAACTACCTGGCTCCACAAGGCCGATTGAAAGTTACCACGCGATTCTATTCAATGCATTTACATGCAGTAACAAAATACTGAACTTCTTGCAAAACGTGTCTTCATTCAAACGTTGAATAATGATAAAATGTTGTGATATGCTTCAAACCCACATATTGAGTAAGCAGATGTATATCATTCCGAGGACCCTTCTGTAAACCACTACTTCTGAAGTTGGTATCCTCATTAAAAATTATGTTTATTCATCATCTCAAATTACGGACACATTATAGTCACTGTTTTCAGATTTGAATCCCAAGTAGTAAAACGATGGTCATCCTTTTTTTTTTAATATCTTAGTGATTTAACTATTCTAATGCTCACTGGCCTATTTCGGACCTACTGCACATATGCTGGAGGGCTTGAGAGCCCCCCACCCCCCCCCCAATAATTTTCATTTGTATTAGCAAAACACACAAAAGAACTAGAAAAGTGCGCAAGCAATTCAGATTTGTTCCGATTTATTCTTGAACCCCCAATATTGATTTACTTCCGGCGGCCTTGCACCTGTGACCAAACAATGAGATATTTCGAGATAAATCACCCTGTTACATTCAGATATATCAAGTTTGGGAATATACCAACAGCTACAGTAATGCAAGGATATTTGATAAACGTTGATATTTGATAAATATATTATAGGATATTTGATAAACGAAGGAGTATTTGATAAACGTTGAACATTTGATGGTTTCATAAGGTTTCTAGCAGCATTGTATTATAATCGAAATCACATGACAAGAGATAAAAATATCAAATCATCCAACCGATTCAGTAGTTGTATCAAGTCAAGGCGAATGAAACCAGAAATGAATTATATATATGTAATTCAGAAATAACATCTATCGTCTATTAACGTTTTTAAGAGTTTAATTTCAAACGTCCATCCAGGCCTTATTAACAACTTCGTCCCTCACAATAACCGTTATGACATATTTTATAAAAAATGCATGTCAATAAAAACTTCGTGACATGATATAGTCTTTTGTGTTGCTTTATTCACACTCCTTGTCTTGTTTTGAACTCGAACGCCACATGCATTTGCCTTCTGCGCGTCCTCTAAGACAAGCGTAAGTCTCACGAAAATATTTCGCGCACTTAAATTGGATAAGACTCGCTACCAATCCCCGTTGACTCGATAGAATGGGTAGAGCGGCGGTCTAGATACCCGAAGATGGGAGTTCAAATCACGCTCGAGCCAACGAATTTTTCATTGCTGGATTGCAGTGTCAGAATAATATGAAACTGGGTTTTTTCCAAATAGGGATAACATTCGATTCTCCGTGTTTAAAGCAGATACGCAAATGTCTTGCTATGAATGGATTGTTTCAATGATTCAAGGGAAAAAAAGGAAGAATCTCCAAATACCATAATTTTTTGTAAGACAGTCAACGACATATTGTATTGATTCTTAACCTCTTTCTCAGCCAACTTGGACAATCAGTATATATGTTGATGGCAGTAAACCTCCCCAAGAAAGATCTCTGCTTGGAGTATATTATTCTCAAACCCCCAAGAACGCCAAGGACGACAAAACAACATCATCATTTGAATGTATTAAAGGCAACATTAGAGTTGTTATAGCTTCTACTTCGTTAAGTATGGGTGTGGATTTCCCCCGTGTGAGGTATGTAGTCCATTTTAGTCCTTCTAAAAATCTTACCAGCCACCTTCAAGAGGCAGGTCGTGCAGGGAGAGATCGCAAGCCTTCGTACGACAATGGGCGACCGAAAAGAAAACAGCATTTGGTTACTTGCATTCCTTTAGATGATAATATAGTTATTGAACAGACAGAAAGTGATGAAACTGATAAACTTCCAACATACCTTATGTAACTTTAATACAAAATGTAACAGCACTCATAGAGTCATGGTTGTCCATAAAAATGGCCATCTTGTATTGTCTGTTATAGTGTTATGTATTAATGTAGCAGCTACTAAACTTTACGTGTAAAATCATCTGGCTTTAGACAGATTAAAAGGATTAAGTAGGCCCCAAAAGATTGGATTGCTACTTATAGTTGCATGTGTTAACAAGAAACGTCAACAAACGTTTTCTGAGACATTATAGTATAATTGACGTTAAAGCAAAGGATGCAGAAGCACAGAGAGGGGTGCAAATAGGGCCTTTGTTCTCGTGCCTTTGTGCAAAAGTGAAAAAATTACACTGTCAAAAAAATCAATTTCAATGAACACACAAAAAAAATTTCAATGAACACACTCTTTTGCCAGAAAACAGATTGCTCCTGTGTAGAAGTAAAGAATCTGTAAATGCCATTTTCGAAGTTGTACTTATATATATTAACTACATGTTTCAAAAATTTTCACTCCGAGCACTAACCGTGATGGTTCTTCATCATGGGCCGACAGAAACATTGTTTGCATTGATTCTGATCATATAGTACAAAAGCCCCCCTTTTGGTCAGTGTCTGTCCACTTTCGAAATATCTCATGTGGCCTATGTATTAAACTTACGTAAATACAAAATATGATCATGCTTGTTTATAATACCATACTATATTGTGAAAACTTGACATATATTAAGGATTTTATTTACATACATGCAATTATAAATTCTGTCACTATGCTACGCTTTTAAGTGTACATTCTCTCAACATTAGTTTAATTTATTGTGGAGTCTTCTAGAGTCATATACTTGGTTCCAATGTATAAGTTTCTCTCTGATCCATTTAAAGTAGTCTCTATAGTCCACATCAAGTAAGTTGGATTTGAATTTGGAAAATGAGTGGTAACCTTGTCTTTTCTCTTTCTTCTGAAATACTTCTCCCATCAGCAGGTCATGAGCAATGACTTTGACAGCTTCCTCTGGATTTTCTGGCTGTGCAAACCACTAGCTTCGTGTCTTCTTAAAACAATCATCAGCTATGCATTCTCTAACCTTATTCAGTGCCAGAATTGACTTGCAGCCCGTTGTAATGACTTCTCTGTTACATTTGCTCCCATTGCTTTTGCTGATCTCTTAACCATCATATTCATATGTTCCATGTGTAGGTCTAATGGAATATTACCTCCAGGAGTACCTTTGGAATTTACAAATCTATTTGCAATCAATGATAATGACTCAGCCTCAGAAAGCAATCCATTGATCCGTGCAAGTAACAGTGAAAGATTTCATATGCATAATTTGTATGTTTAAACCTATATACAAGTAAAAGTACTAACTTGTAGCAATCGAGCAGTCTGTTGCCATCTGCTTCCTTAATTGAGCAAAATTAAGTAAAAATAAAAGCCCTCTCTATCGATACTAATGATTGGGAAATAAGCTGAACTGAAATTTACTTTTTTATCGACCTAATTACGAAAAATACAAGTATTTCATTGACGTGTATAAAAGTAAAGAAAAATCATTGCGAAATGTTTAGTTTCAAATGCTCAGCATATATGCAGCTATATTTCGAAAAATATACGTTAATTAAAATACAAATAATGCAACAACCATTGTTCGGCGTTCGGTTCATTGAACAATGCCTGAACAATGTTGTTATCATGGCTGAACAACATTGTTCAAGCAACAATCGTTAACAACATTGTTCCAACCGAGGTTCCAACAACTTGTTCACGCTTGATGGACGAACAATGGTTGTTGCAACATGATGGAACAAGCGTCCGACAAGGTTGATGAAACATGCTTGATAAATGTTGTCAGAACAATGTTGTTCAGCGTTGTTCATTCATCAGGCGTCAACAATATTGTTCGAACAGGCGTGAACAACATTGATGAAAAAACAAGTTGTTTTTAGTTGTTCGAACAACCGTGAACAGCATTGTTAAAAATAGACGGTAAAATAATGATTTGAACAACACGAAAACTTGTTTTTATTGGTTGTTGCGAAAGCGCTGGGATGCAAAACGGACGAATGCGGCGAATATCACGAGAGCGGCAAGAAATCAAACGGGCTTTTACAGCAAAATAAATGTCGTTTAAACTTTGTGTTTTTTTCTGAAGATTGAGGGGAAAATATTGAAGAAAATAACTTGGTAAGTGTCTTGTTTTGAGGTAAGTTTAGTTGTAAAAGCTTAAAACAACCCGACCTTTTGATTTTAGTCATTTTCATAGTGCACGACGACGAAATGCACACGCACAAACTTTATAGTACTTTTATATTTTCAGTATATATGAAATATTTTTCAGTATATATGAAACAAGAAACCACGGTCATACTGTAATAAAAGCAGGTAATATAAACAAAACATTTAATTTTCAAAATATTGTTTAAATGTTTCCAATTACACTTTAAATTTCTGTCAGAGTCTTTTTAACTTTGAAATTTGAATATGTCAAAAACGCTATCATATCATACTGTATGTCCTCTGCTCCTTCCGTCCCTATTGTTGTTTGTAATTAATTTAAGTTTGATCACTGCTATATAGAAACAATTCCTATTGTGTTTTAACAAGGTCAACCAATTAAATACTTGATCAGTTTACACACCAAGAATGATGTATTTACTGCATATAATATGTGATGGATGGATTATAGGCAGGTAGGTAAGAGTGCATACAGTTAAATAATTAGCCATTTCTCATATTTACTTTTATTTCCTGGTTAAGCAGGTGACTATAATTGTCATGGAAGGTATGAAGGAGGTAGCTATGATTTCTCACATGGCTATGGGGGATAATTATGACCATTATTATGCTCAAATGTAATTATTGTCTCATTTTCATCCTTTTTGTAGTGTAAACTTAAGTATAAAAATAAAGA
>CACRXK020013418.1:0-14060 GCA_902702795.2 Paramuricea clavata
CATTGGTCTATAGGTCAGAAATTGCGTTGCAAGTTGTATGGGAAATTGCCTGGTTAACTGATAGAAAAGCCAGTGAATAATTCTAAGTAAACCGCGGCAAACTATATTTTCACGCACATGTTTTATTAACGAAATGTATACTCTTATTGTTTAAATTTTACAGCCCTTGAAAATACCTGCGCTGTAATGTTGCTGCTAAGATTGCTTAGCAAAAAAATGAGCAAAGAAGGCAGTGATCTAATGGAGATTCTGTGTGTAAGTATTATATGCATCAATTAATGTATCGATTATCGCATATAGAAAATACGAAAAAGAGCTCATAACATATCTCCTCATTGCAGTATTTATTACTATACCATGTTCTTTGACATTTAGGAAGACGACGACTTAGAAGCTGAAATAAAAGCCAAAGCGTACCCTAGAATAATTGGCGTTGGAGAAAATCTTCTCAAGCTTGACAAGGCAGTGATATGTATAGAAGGGAAAGAACTTGTCGACGTGACTTCCCGTCCCATGGACACGGTTTTATTTTCTTTATACGCCACGTATTATATTTTTTCTATCGCATATCCTGTTGATCACAAGGATCTATTTCTTTTTATAGATTCGATTATTGTTGGCATTCAACAGAATGCATCAAGCAGAATTAGCTTGCAAAAATTTGTTAAAGCCTTAAAGAAGTTACTGTAACTTACAGTAGTAGCATGCAGTAGCGTTAGTTTATACCGCGTTTGTTAAATGCGAAGGGGCTGTTTATATATGAGATATGTGGGACGTTTCCTGTACTCAAACCGGGATCCCGTTCATCGTCCTGTCCCGACAAACGTCCCGTTCCGCCTCCCATATAAACAACTCCTAAGCCTGCATGTTTTTTTTATATATCAATTGTAAAAAAGATATAGTTTTTTTTTGGAAGCAAATAAATTCAACTTTATGTTCGCAATGTTCTCCTAAATTAATGGGTTAATTTTTACTCCATTATTATTTTACCCTTTACACTGTACCCTCCCAAATAGGGTAGTTTTTATCCCTTGATAATCCTAAATTTTGGGGGGTAATTTTTAACTCTTTTCAAATTACCCCTGCAGAACGTTACCCATTAATGATTTACCCCTTTAAATTATACCCACAAAAACCGGGGCATTCTGTGTAACTTTTAGAGCCCCTTACATTATAGGGTAGTTTTTACTCCCGAAAATTTACAGTGTACGCAGGCTAGGAATAAAGAAACCCCGTTATTTGGAGATACCGTCATTTATTCTTCTCTTGTTTAACATCTCTTTCCTTTCACCTTCTCCATATAACCTGACTTCAATTAAATCATTAGGTGCAGTGATTTGTGGACGTCATTTTCGTAATCCTGTTTCACTATCCAAATTGATCATGGAGCAATCACCTCATTGTGCCTTATGTGGAGATGGAGCTCTGGAATTTGCTATGGAAAAAAACTTTCCTATTTGTGATCCCGAAGACCTAAAAAGCCCATACGCTATTGTAATTAACCACACAGATTTCAAGGAGTATGTAAAGCATCACTATATGGGAAATCCAGTAAACGATCACCCAGACGACCGAGAGACCAACCACACTGTATCTGCTGCTGCTATGGATGGACAAAATGCAAAGGTTAGGTTTTGTAATTGTAATTTTGAAAACCATCACTATAAGAGAAATCCAGTAGAAGCTCGCCCAGACGAAGAAGTTGTTTATAATATGATAAATGGACAAAATGCGCAGGTTAAGTTTTGTAATTGTAATTTTTTAAATCATCACCACAAGGGAAATCCAATAGAAGCTTGCCCAGACGATCCAGAGACCAACGACACTGTATCTGCTGTTGCTATGGATGCCATGGGCCACTTAGCGTGTGCGACGTCAACAGGTACATGCAAAACTTCACTTCTGAACATTCGTTTTAACTTGGAAATCATGTAATAATGTAATCAATTAACGAATTCGTCATCAACAGCAACATAACGATCCTCATCATCAGAAGCATGAACAACAGCAGCAACAACAGCTACAACAACAGCTACAACATCAGCTACAACATCAGCTACAACATCAGCTACAACAACAGAAGCTGCAAGGGAAAAAAACAACAACAAAATGGCAACAACATGCAAAACAGTTATAAAAACAGCGAAAATAGCAACAAAAACATTACAACAACAACAACAATAACAACATCAACAGTCGACAACAACAGAAAAACAACAGCAACAACAGCACAAAAGAAAAATCAACAGCGGCATTAATAACAACAACAAAATTACCACCACAACAACTACAACAAGAAAACAACAAAAACAACAACAACAACAACAACAACAACAACAACAACAACAACAACAACAGCAGTAAAGGCAGCAGTAGTAACGGCAGAGAATAGCAGAAACAGCCACAATTTTTTATTTAGGTGGTATAGCAGGAAAATTGAAAGGTCGTGTCGGTGATGCTCCGTTGGTTGGTTGCGGAGGTTACGCAAATAAAATGGGAGGTGCAACAACAACTGGAGTTGGAGAGGCGATAATGAAACTGACTTTAGCAAGAGAAGTTGTTTATAATATGGAAAATGGAAAAAATGCACAGGTTAGATTTTGTAACTGCAGTATAATTCTATTTCCCAGCTACAAAACAACGAAGAATGCAATCATTCATATCGGACGACGCAAGTGCATAAATATCCGTTGTGTTAAATTGTGCAAGATGCAGGCATAATGCAGCGCGGTAAACGCTTGTTGTTACACATTATATTTTGGCCTGCAGATATGCTTTATACCAATTCTCATTGTTTATTGTCGACGGTGACTGTTGGAGAGAGCCGTAGCTAACTCTAATGGTTAATGGTGGCCCAGATAAAAAGTTTCGGGCGGATCTATAAATTTCAGAATAATAGTGTTCTGAATGCTTATTACACGGAGATTGAAGTCCATCAGTTTACGGTTGATAATAAAACGCTTGGTAAATAAAAAATAGCTTATAAAAAACGAAATAAAAAGTCTTCAGAGTGAAACAATACAAATATTTAAATGGGCGCTAAAAGGGTGGAAGGGAGGGGAACACCCCACAGTCATCAAGTAGTCGGCAAAATATTGAATCCCAGTCGGCAAATTTTAAATAAATTTGAATAAATGCCAATCAGTTGTCAAGATCTTAATTTTATCAGCTGCTCTGTATAAATATTGCATCAGGGTATATGTTACGACTTAGTAGTGTTTACGATTGACGTACAGGGTAAAAAGAGTTTCTTGACTACTTTTTCGCACTGTTGTGACAGAGCAACTAAAATTGATAATCGAAGATTTTTTATATTACCTTCTGTTTTGCCATAGGAATCTGCAAGAAATGCTTTGGACAAAATGGAAGAATTTGACGATGGATTTGGTGGTGTAATTGCGATTGACAAAAACGGAAACTTTGGTAAGGCCTTCAATACTATTAAAATGGTTTGGGCAAGCATCAAGGACAACACTTTGGAATTTGGTATGGAACAAGATGAAGTTGACACTGAACAATTATAGATAATAAACATAAATAAGAGTGCATGAAATCTGGATTATACTCACCGTTTTGACATTACGCTTTCAAGAACGTTAACTGATATTTTACTAATTTATTTAATATTTACTTCTAATTGTGCAACATTAAGATTTATCACAGCAGTTTTTAATTGCATTAATAATTTAAAGTGATTTTGATGTAATATAATCTTTAAAAATTTCTTAGTATAACATTATGTACATTTTAATCTTGTAAATTACGCAATTCAGCTTCGGGCTGCTGTACATGTGTAATTTGTTTTCAATAAACTATTAATCTATAATGTATCTAACTATCACAATGTTTTTATCTTAAGAATGTCTATGGTATGGGAAACAGACTATTTCTGACACAGGAAAGCGTAGTTTCAAACAATAAAGAAAAACAATGGAATGCTTTTGAAAGTTTGCTTCAAAACCTTTAAAATAAAATATTTTCAGCTCAAAATACTATCAAAATGAAGAGAAACTGAGTGGTATACAGTCGAAAGAGAAAATCAACAATACGAAAGTTATCAAGGATCAAACGTACTGCATTTTTAATTAGTTTAATAATTTTTAGCGATTTGTCAACAATGCAATTTCGCTTGCCTTTCAAAGCCAAAGGCCATAAATCGCTAAAATACTGCTGTTTAGAAATTAATTTGCGTCGATAAGTAGAATTTTACGCTGTTTCTGAACAGCGGTATTTTTGTGCCAGAACCAGAGATAATTAGGCGCAGCAAAAAGTAGGTTGTGAGAGTCCGAGATTGATAATTGGGAAGAAATGTTTTTCCGCAAAAATGAAATTCAGAGAACTTTGCGGAAGCATTTGGTTCCGAACAAACTAACAAACAAACTAAAGGTACGTTTATACACACAACAATTAATCGGGCCGATTCACTCTCTAACAGAGATTTTCTTGATTGCAAATACTAGACTACACTTATAGCTACCTGAGTGAATGACACCAGAAACAGAAATTTTCTCAGGTGCATTAGTAGCAAGATCAATTAGACTACATATAGTGCATTATCAGAAATATGGGACAAGATCGCGACGGACATGCGCACTTTGACCAAATATGGCGACCAAATATTACTATAAACTATACGGGAGTTGATCAATATATCAAATTTTAGTATACTTTGTTTAAATATTTCATTGGTGCGGAGCTCGACTATAGTAGCGACACGAACAAGCAATATTTCTAAACAAAAATCGCTAGTATTGCATCGCGTCTAGCAGGTTCCTGAGAATGTTGTATTTTTACACGCAATTCGATGAATTTCATAGTGTAATTTATAGTAAACTTGTGACACAAGAGGTAAATATTCGACGAATAGACCAACATCCATTCGGACGATGCGAAGTGCGGAGCTCGCGATATATTTAATGATGTCCAAACTGTTAATTTAGCTAAATAAATCCGCTGTAATTGCCAGGGAAACTAGTTCCCGAAACGTGTAAAAGTTCGCCTTTTTACGGTTCTTGTATGTCGCCATTAAGCCATCTTAATATCCAAAAACGACAAGTTTTAATACAAATTTGAGCTGTTTCGAGCAGCCATATTTCTTGTTTATTTTGAATGACTAGATCCCAGGCTCTCACGTAAAAACACAGGGATATTTTAGGATTTTTTAGGATATTTGCAATATTTTTAGTCTTGATAAAAATTTGCGGGGTTAAAGGTCAAAGTACCGGAAGTGATCAGCAAAAACTGCAAAATATAGTTTAAAATCACAGTTTTTGGTTGAATAATACTTGAACTGGAGATTCAAAGTAAAATGCCAAGTCGTATGACTTATATTAGGCAATGTTGGGCATATAAAACGGACTTAGCCGCTGACTACAAAAGCGGGAGCAAAATGTCCCATTGTGCTATGCTATACAGTGCTGCTATGGTCACTTGCGTAGTTTTATCTATATATATATATCAGTTGTTCATGATAATTAATAATTATAGTTCATACAAAGACTTTATTTTCTTTGTTGACATTTTAGAATTTTTTCTGGTTCTAATAAATCACATGCAGTACTGTAGATCACACAGAATATACATTTCTTTATTTTCATTATCTATGGCTGTGATCAATTTTTTAAGATGATCAGAGAATTTAGATAACGCACTGCATGAATGGGTCGTTTATAAACTGTCGTACCAAGAATTGGTTTGCTATGCGGCTTTAATAACACAAACAGCTTCCATGCAGTTCAGTATGCACTGACCTGCTTACAACTTGATATTTACTGCGTAATCAAGCGCAAAATCGTATGTACGACAACGTAGGCGAGTTGTGTGCTTGATCTACACATTACAACCATAGATATCTTATATACACTAGATATATATACTAGATATACCAAGTGGTTAGCGCACTTGCCTTTCACCTCTGAGGCTGCAGGTTCGAATCTCACTAAGTACCTTCTCAGTGCGACACGAACCCAGTCCTCATGCGAAAAGAGTAAAAAGTCAACGCTCTGCCGAAAGCCGTGGGTTTTCCCCGGGTACTCCGGTTTCCTCCCACAGGGAAAGTTGACAGGGTGGGTTAGGTAAAGAGGGCCCACAGTAATTGGCATATGCTGTTGTGGTGACCCTGCCCTAGTTGGCAAAGCTAAATAAATAAAAAAAATAGTGCATCTCATTATTCTGCAATTCAAAAATTGAGGCCGTGATTGCAGACTCAGGATATTCCCATGAAATGAGAAGATTCGTATGTTTTCTATTTCTTAACCAGGTAACTTAAACATTAAGTTAAACCTATTCCAAATACATTTTCAAACTATTCAAATGATGAAAGTTATTGTTGTTTTTTAACGGCGTTTAATAGCGAGTGGGAAACTCCAACATGGCCGCCATCTATTCAAATGGGGGTAACCGCTGGAATATTCTTGGCTTCAATTTTACTAAAAGAGATGCGCTATCTAGTGTATATAAGATATCTATGATTACAACTCAAGTTGTAAGTATGTTGCATGCAGAAGTTGTGTAATGTAAATCGACCTTTAGAAGTTGGACAACTGAAGGGTTCAAATAAGATTCCAGGAGCTCAATAGACCTTACAATCACACGCTGTGCTGTATCCCTTTTGCTCTTTCGCTTCATAAACAACGAAATACCAGGAAAACCATTTTATTTCCTTGAAACGCCAACGTGTCACGCGCACTGGTTTAGAAAAATCCATTAATCACCATTGAATTATTCACACTATACTATACGTTTGCAGCCGCATCTTGCTTTTATTTAGGTAAAGAAAACGATTCTGAAACTACATATTTCACTACATGCATGTATGTCTCTATGCAAAAAGCTATGTCTATGTATATTTATGTAGCTAGTAAACTTTAGTATACCAACAACTGTCAAACGATTTCACTGTCAGTGCGAGTATATCTTTTCTGTTTTTGTTTCAAAGCAAAAATACTTTAGTTCATACATTATAAACTAAAACATAATTAATTCATTGTTATATAGAGATAATAATTAAGCGGCTGATGTACTAAATTCCTGCCTGCTGTGAACATGCATGCTGTGCACTAAAAACCATTTTGCTTATTTTTGGTGCATACACAACGAAATACCTGGAAAAGCATTTCATTTCGTTCAAGCGCCAACGCGTCGCATTGGTATAGAACCACCGTTAAATTCACACTATATATACTATACGTTTGCAGTCGTATCCTGCTTTTATTCAGGTAAGGAAAACGTTTCTGAATTAAATACATATTTCAGTTCAAGATGTATGTATGCATAGCTTGTAGTGAACGTTAATTTATATATAGCATGCCAAACGTCTGAGGATTTAATTGTCAGTGCGAGAATCTCACCTCGAAAGGGAAAGAGAATATCTTTTCCGGCTGTTTTCGTTTGAAAACGAAAATACGTATACTTTTCTGTGCGCTTAAATATTCAAACATTGTGCGTTAAAACGTAAAAGGTTCAACTGATTAATTTATTGTTATAGATATAATAAGTGGCTGATATATTACATTTTGATGAACAAGCTTTCGTTCCTAGGGATGCAACTACCTGAAAATACACAATGAGAATTTCGACGTTTCGAGCGAAGGCCCTCGTAAGGAGAATTTCGACGTTTCGAGCGAAAAGCATAAAGAGTAAGGAGAATTTACGTTAAGGTGTAAGGAGAATTTGGACGTCTTGAGCAAAAACGACGCTTTTATAAAATTATCTTTATATACAGTTAAATGTCATGCACCCGTATTGAAATTCCTGTCTGACGTCGATTATACAGTCTAGTATATAGACATTGCTTATAAACTGCATTGTTGAATTTGCGCGATATAAATTAATAAATGTTATGTTATGTTATGTTATGTTATGTATAGATTTGAATAAGCAAAATACCTGGAAAACTATTTCATTTCGTTGAAACGCCGACGTGTCGCATCAGTATAGAAAAATCCATCAAGTACCTGCATTGAACACCGATCATACGTTTGCAGCCGTATCCTGCTTTTACTTATAAGTAAGCAAAACGTTTCTGTGCATTGCCTTTTTATGTTCACATATATGAGCCAGGTTTGCTGGTGCGGAAGCTCGTCTGAGTGGGATGAGCGTGTTCATCACTGTTTTTATCCACTTACTCATCCATGAGATCAATGATGATCTTCCTTTGTTTTGTAGGAGCTTTTGTCCAACTGACGTGATGGCAGATGGTGTAGCAAGCACGAAGGACGTGATGGGACCACCCGGTACCAATGAGTGCATTAACTGTCTAATTTGAATTTTGCTAACTTTCAGTTCAGTGTTATAGATTGCAGCGACTATGCATATTGGTTAAATTGTAGAATAGCCGCACTTTACACATATTATCCGATACGAACATCAACAATTACAGCTAAAATAGATGAAAATTATCAACTGTAAATTGCATATATACATTTATTAAACCGGGCAAGGAACAGCTGCGAAAAACGAAAGTATAGTCCTCTGCATGGCAGCAATCAAACCTGCGGAGTGCGCCCCTTCGATTCCGGTGTAGCGCTTTAAACAACTCAAAGTTCATATACAGGGTACTTATTCAAATAGTCGATCAAATTTGGTCAAGAATAACATACATATTCGTATCTTGTCCTTATGTTTCTTTCCGAGTTTAAATGAACAAGGAAAAGGGCACGGATTAGAATAGCCAATCGTTTCTCATCCAAGCGTGCATAAAGTCAAGGGCGCAAATGTGATCAACTAGAGTTTGGCGCAGAATACGGTATATGGTGCATCATATCGAGTGTATTAGATCGATTTCAGACTGCGTAATCCTCGTATGCCGAACGATAATTAGATGTGACGGTGGAGCGACACAAGAAGGGCGGTGAAAACCAATAAGCCTATTTTTGAAAAATTACAAGATGGCTAATCCAATGCTATATATATATATATATATATATATATATATATATATATATATATATATATATATATATATATATATATATATATATATATATATATATATATATATATATATATATATAGCTTAAGATTTTGGTTTACGAAACACAAACAGTGCTCAATACCATATAGATAGAGCGTAATATAGTTTTTCGTTTTACCTCAAAGAACCACAAGTCTGTTTCATCCGTATAGGAATCATCAGGTGGTCCACCTGATGATTCCTATACGGATGAAACAGACTGTTGTGGTTCTTTGAGGTAAAACGAAAAACTATATATATATAACAAATTTCAAAAACGAGTGCATGGAGCGGCTTAATTATGCCACTCCATGCAATGCTATACTCCATGCCAAAGTTGCATGCGTAATGCATTACAAAGGTGATCTAATCTTTTTTAAAGCAATAGATGGAAACGTCAGTCCAGGAATTATTGTTCAAGGTGGTGTGTATGGAATGACTATTAATCATAGGGAAGCCGAGTTTAAGAAAGGGACAGAAGACTCTGCCAAAAAAGGATATGGCATTTTAATGGTAAGTTAGTAATGAATGTAATTTATCTTTTACGTCAAAGACCATCATTAATTAAATGTAAAAAGAAGTCAGGGGGAAACACAGAACAAGGAATTTCGTATATAACGGTAAAAACGTTGGACATGGACCATAAATCAAACACCTCTTTAACTGCTATGCCATGCATGCATTCGTGATGTACGTGCTCAAATTCACGTAAAAACTAAACGTCCAATTGACAATATACACGTATAAATTAATGGTTCTTCCCGAGGGAAATAGTTTTGTTTTCCATGCACTTTTCCCAAGAATTTCAATGAGATTCGAGGGAAAACAAAACAAACTATTTCTCAAGGAAACAGACATTAAGTGTTTTGTTATAATAGGGGAGAAATAAAAACATTCACAGTTGTATTTCATCTAAATGATTTTACCAATGAAAGAAGCCGCTACATAATAAAGGGTTATTGACCGAGCGTGAGGTCTGTACCTTGAAATATCAGACCGAGGTTTTTTAGAATTGGCCGAGCAACGAAGGAGCGAGGTCCATGGTAAAAACAGAGGTCTGATGTTTCACAGTACAGACCGAACAAGCGAGGTCAATAATTGGTTTATTATATGGCTGAACTGAGTCTGTGAGCACATGTAACAATATTCGGTAGGCATATGTGACGTGACCAATTTAGATCACTCTGTCTTGGGTACGCTGTAGAAAGACAGTCACGTGACGAAGCAGCATGCTTGAATTTTGTACTTTGGACTAGCTTTATTGAAACGACATTTAAACCAACAAAATGTAGTATTTCGCGTGATAGTCGAACGGGTAACACATGCACGCTCAATTAAAAACAATTTGGTTGTTTGAAATTTTTATCCGTAAATTTTAATGACACACAATTGGAAAATTAAAAAGCAAAGCAAAAATTTCCAGCCAGATAAACGACATCCGGGACACCGGTCCAGATACGGAAAATACGGACCACGGTCCGGAAATGGGTTTTACGGACCGCTTGTCAACCAATCAGAACAGAGAATTTTGAAAAGCCATATAATAAAAAGTGTTTCAGCAGCATTCCTTGTTGTGTGTTTCCTCTTCAGTCTGTATTCTTTTCGTAAACTGCAAAACTTTCTTTCTGAATTTTTTACTCCATTTTGAGTGGGATACATTGCCATACATTCACGTGACCATGCATATCAACCAATCACGTAATATATAATAAACGAGAAAGCGTTTATTACCGGCGTATGAAACACGGAAAAGTGCGTGTGAGGTGTTTTATACGCCGGTAATAAGCAATTTCGTGTTTATCAAATGCTTCTCAAACGAACTTGTATTGAGCGAGAAATTCAACGCGAAAGTTCAGTTAATTTATGGATGTTTATTACCATCGCATCAAGACAACGATGGTGGTGATTTCCTTTGTGTTATGCTCATGAATTATTAATGAGTTTGAGAAGTACTATTTAAAGGTAGGTTGCAGTCCCTTGTGCGCATGTCTGTGATTGTTTTTGCCTGGGGACTCCACCGGAAGTTGAGCAACTCGGTTTGTACTCGGTCCAATCTCATTTCTGGCAATAACACGCGCGTTGTTTTTTTCGCAAGCGAAGGAGTGAAGCTAGAAGTTTCCAAAATATATTGAGCTTTCTTGAGCGACAATCCGTCAAATAACGAGTTTTTGAGGCAACATGACGAGTAGGAGAGAATACTACGCTAGCAGGGATGCCTCCAAAGTGTATCAAAGTGTATCTATTTTATTGTTTTCCTCGATGGAGAGCGTGCAATATCTGTCTGCGTTTCCCCATGATATACCTACATCCTCAAGCTTCTACTAAAGGTTTTCAAGAAAAGAATCCAAGAAGGATAGGATATTTCACCCAACATAGCTGCTATTCACTCCCTTCACTGTGGATATGATCCTTCAGTGAAATCGCTTGTTGAAGCCCATGCAATCAATCGAGGTTTTAATGACTATAAAATTCTCTTTATTTACTATTTAAAATTTTAATTATACAATATCGTTACATACGAACTGTTCTATCTCTTTTATTTACAAACTGAAACCCATATAATTAAGGCCTAAAGATATGATACTCGTGAGTAGGAGTTGTCAATGAAAAAGTGTTAATGAGCAATATGGAGCCAACATGTTTTGGATGGCTGTTTATATATTATTGTCAGAGTGATAAATTATATAAATTAATCTACTCGACCATGCTTTACTGTCTTTGACTGTCTTCTCATGGACAACTTGTGCTCACTTAATAGAAACACATAAAAAGTTTTTCTGATCAAAGTATATTTTAATCAAAGCACAGCCCTCGAAAACGAGGTCGGCATTCGGCAATGCGACGTTAATTCAGCAAAAGTAAGAATTTTTTGGTGCTGATAGCTGTTAAAAAGTCAGCGATTATAAAATTTGATTCGTAGTTCGATTAACTATAAACACACATTGGTGTAAGGTTTAAAAATTGACGTTTAAAAATTAAATTAAATTAGCTCAGGTAACAGGACTGGCTCGCCTCCATATAAACATCGCCTAAGACATTTAGTTTATAAAACATTTTGATCACAGAAACTTATATGATGTAAACAAACTCAACTAATAATTACTAGTATATTCTTTCACCCTAATTGTGACTAAGTCTAAAAGCTTGCCTATAAGAACCTACAATTTAAGAACCTGTCAGGCTAAATTTTTTTATTTAGACACCCTAAATAAGAATTTGATTGGGCTAATATTTCAGGTTCTTATTTTATCACATGAAGACAAATCAAATCTAAAAATGTATATAAATCAAAGAAAATAAACTTTTCACAAAGTAATGAAAATGATCCAGAACACTGAAAATGTCATTGAGATAAATAAAGTGTTAGCAGCTTTACAGTATAGCTTTACACATAGCTATTAGTTAGATAATTTGTGCACAATTTATATACATGTATAAACGTGTAAATTATACCTCATGCACATACCAAAAATGAGTCGCTTTTCTTTAAGAATTTAACCTATAATTTCCAAGCTCTGAGCATGTAGTCACTACATGTATTGTCCAAAGGTGGGGTCTGGGGGTTTGAAATCCGAGCTTTCTTTCTCCTAGATGGATTGCCTCCTACACAAAGCAATCTGAAACACAACCCAGTTCATATTGTACTATGATTGCCTGATCTTGTGTCACAAAGAGTGGCACCATCCCATGCATATATATATATATATATATATATATATATATATATATATATATATATATATATATATATATATATATATATATATATATATTTATAATATAAGTGTGATATAACAGACGATTTGATTGGCTAATGCGCGTGCATTGTGACGCAATAATGCACTGTGGCATTATTGTGATCTATGGCATGCACTGCTTCGCCCTTTCTCTGTTTTCCCCCCCGCTTAATCTCTGCTTTTTAGCCAAAATTATACACAAAATTATAGAGCTTTCAAAATACAAAATTTACCAGAAAGCAAGAAGGAATAGACCAAAGGAACAAAGCAATTTGCTATAATTCTACTTATAAAATTAACCGCCTCGGCATTCGTCGAATTTGTTGTTGTCTCGACAAGTTTTGGGTAAAAATGCGTACAAAATAGTCGAGGAAAAAACTTGAAAAAGATACAGCTGGAAGACCAAATACATACAAAAAGGCAACAAAAACTGAATATAAGTGATTTAGAAAGTACCTTCAATTCTTCTGATAATAACTACTAGATATATTTTCGGCGAAAGACAAAAAATACAATAATTTCGAAAATTAAAACTGAGTAAATAAACATGACGAAACCTACGATTTACCGTCTTTCATGGCAAATCCAGCAGCCCATATGCTGAAAAACTTTGGAAAATTAGTCTGTGTGTCACTGCTTTTTTATTTCCACTATTTTAAACAATTTTTCCGGCTTTATAGCATCAAACGTTTGTATATTGTTTCGGCAATTTTTCTCCTTCGCTCGCTTAAAAATTTAAGCGACAGTAAAAGCATGCGCGTGACGTCACTGAGTACATGTTAGGAGAATTTCAACGGCGATCTTTTTAGTAAAATTGTTTACTATGTAATATTTTCTACTTATATTATAAAAGAAATAGAAAAACTCGTCTCGTGCGTTTATGGTGTGATAATGCACATGGGGAATGTTGGGAGAATACTCGAGAAGCGTGTAAAACACTCGGCTACGCCTCGTGTTTTATACGCTTCTCTCGTATTCTCCCAACATTCCCCGCGTGCATTATCACACCATAAATGCACGCGACTTGTTTTCTATTTCTTAAATATATATATATATATATATATATATATATATATATATATAGATATATATATATATATATATATATATATATATATATATATATATATATATATATATATATATATATATATATATAGAGAGTTAAGAGAGACTTCTTAATTTAAAAACATTTAATCGCTACTCCGAGTTTCATGCTTCTGCTGAAGCAATCGTCAGGCGAATGCCGATCGAAGATGTTACATGTGGAGTAGCGATTAAATGTTTTTAAATTAAGAAGTCTCTCTTAACTCTACATAGCTCTAGTATACCTATTGAGCGCTTTCAATACACGTTGATGAGGTCTACAC